>JARKHS020025561.1:395000-475042 GCA_030143305.2 Amblyomma americanum | reverse complement strand
CGGAACATTGCTTGCGGATGAGACAGGCGTGGAAGGTCTGCAGAGATCGGATCTCAGATGCGCGCACACCTCTGGGCAAAGAACGGTGGCCGAGCACTTGGAACAGCGGACGGAGTGGTGCTGACATTCCCGCAGGAAATGCTCGGTGATCCCCGAAGCAGCCGTCGCATACTGGCAGCCACTGTCTTCGTTCCAGCACTTGACCTGCAAGGCGAAAGAGTAGCTACTTGAGAAAAGTGATCATTTAGAGATACTGCAACGACCTTGAATGATGTAGCAGTTTAAAATGCGCTCCTCGGTTCAGGCCCCCAAGAAAAGTAGCGGTATTTACGCGTTTATTTTTCCTGTTTCATTTACACATGCACTCATTGGTTTGGTTTATGGTGTTTAAAGTCCAAAAGCGGCTCAGGCTATAAGGCTATGAGGGACGCCGTAGTGGAGGGCTCCGAAAAAATTTAGACTGCCTGGGATTTTTTAACGTGCATCGACATCGCACAGTACGCGGGCCTCTAGCATTTCGCCACCATCGAAATCCGACCGCCGCGGCCGGAATCGAACCCGCGTGTTTCGGGTCAGCAGTCGAGCACCGCGAACACGCAGCCACCGCGGCGGCTTCCACGAATGCATTGTTGGATAGTGGCGACTTTGTAAAGCATGAAATGCATCTAGGCCTTGTTCTCGGCAAATTAAAGCAAACATTGTCCGAAATATGTGGTGAAACCGGAGGCTGCCATCAAGCCGAATTTTTCCGATAAATTTCGAACTCATCACTCAACAGTATCAAGCGAAAAAAAAAACAACATGGTAATATTGCGGGGCAGGTCTCGAAAAAGGGGGGGGGGGCGCAATCAGCGCAGCTTGGCTTTCCGATGCCTTTATTAAGACCACTCGGCCATTGGTGCTGCGTTTATAGCGGCGTGACATAGCGGATAGGTTCTCGTGTTGGCACCGGCCTTTTCCTGAACGTTTGTCCATTCTTCGAAGCGCATATTTGCTAAGACAATGAAGCGCAAACGAGGCCAGACAAGTAAGCGACATTACTTAGGTTGGGCTATCAAAAAAAAAAAACCTTGCCCTGTCCTGTCCGTACCAGCCACAACAGACACAGAAAGCGCCTAAGACACCCCGAGTGAGATTCTGTTTCTGATGCGTGTAATCCGAGCGTATTTTCTTTCACTCGTTCACTGCAGGCCACTTTTTACATATACTACCACTGCTTTGCATTGTGTTTTTGTTGTCGACTTGGATCGAGACAACCATTTCTTTGTTGTATATTTTTTCGCCAGTCTTAGCTGTAAAATCCTCTCTTGGGCTGACAGTATCGATAAACAAACAAACAAACGGCTTCACGAAGCGGTACATAACGCACCGAAATCAGCGAATTTAGCCAAGCGCGCTTCCGAGCTAAGGAAAGCGACTTTTGCAGCCGGCTGCTGAAGCCGCGAAAACAGCCACGGATAACACGCGCATCGGCCATCTAAAACAATTCCAGTTGGCGAAGGTGGAAACCCGGGCCGACAAGATAGGAGATAAAGTGATATTTGCAGTATATAGTAAGGTGCACATTTGCAGTAACCACGGGTATGGGGGAGCACGAAATACTTTTTCCTTTTATGCATTAGAGATGAGCTAAATAAGCCGCAATTTGAGCGCAAAATTTTGGAATCATATCTGGAACGAATTTTATATCCAGGCTAATTTGAATAATAATAATAATTGGTTTTTTGGGGAAAGGAAATGGCGCAGTATCTGTCTCATATATCGTTGGACACCTGAACCGCGCCGTAAGGGAAGGGATAAGAGAGGGAGTGAAAGAAGCAAGGAAGAAAGAGGTGCCGTAGTGGAGGGCTCCGGAATAATTTCGACCACCTGGGGATCTTTAACGTGCACTGACATCGCACGGCACACGGGCGCCTTAGCGTTTTTCCTCCATAAAAACGCAGCCGCCGCGGTCGGGTTCGAACCCGGGAACTCCGGATCAGTAGTCGAGCGCCCTAACCACTGAGCCACCACGGCGGGACTAATTTGAATGCGGCCAAAACGATTCTCAGAACGAAGATGACCATAGTCGGACTGCAAACCTTAGCCAACTACTTCACGGACCAAGACACTGTGTTCGCGAGAAGAAGCATAACTTCATTAAATGAATAAAACCTCCAAAATGAGTACTTAATCCGAGTGCACATAGCAGCAACAAGTTAAACCAAGAGATAAGAAACAAGAATAGCTATCGCTCGGCCATTCAGTGTGACAGAGCTAAACCGCTGTCATTTTTTAGTACGGGTTACATAAGCATGCTATGGCTTTTCCTACGACAAACACTGATGCACAAGAAAAAAAAAACACGTAATAACGGTAGGAGCCATAAAGCTTCCCTTTTCCATTCTCGCTCACCTCTTTGCAAAGCAGCTCGCCTGCAGGGAGCTCTTTGAAGTCGACATCTTTCTCCTCGTAGCTGTTGCCATCCAGTGGACACAAGTGCGAACCGTCCCGGACGCCTTGCTCGTAGCAAGACTCGCAGAGCACGTGCAGGCATGGCAGCAAAGCGGTCGTCTTGCGCACCAGTCCGCAGGCGCTGCATATCCATTTTGCTGAAATAGGCTTGAGGAAGGTCAGGGGCCTCCAGTCAAGCTCCGGGGAGAACCCAACCAGCGTAAACTGCGGGCTTGCGGGAGGCATCGTTGGTACCATGCGTTCGCTGCGGCGGTGTTTCTGGAACTGCGTTTTCCGGGCACCGAAGCGGGCACTTGTCTTGCGCGGTTTGGTCGTCAAGGCGACAATCACGACTCGATCCGCCACCCCTCGTCGAAAATACGGCGGGCAGTGTCACCGCGAAATCGTAGGCGACGGGATATTTCATGAAAGTTTGAACACCCAGTACAATCAGGGTGTGTATCAGCTGATAGCGAAGTTTTCGTAGGAGACAACAGGTACAAAATATAGCAGCACAAAGGCGATATCAATATTGAATGGTAGATGGGGAGGGTCGTCGCAGAACCTTATCATAGAAGACATGAAAAATTGGCGGTGGTTTAGCTCTGGTTAAACCTGGAGTGACGCGATAGCTACAGCTGGCCGAGTGGAACTCGCTCAGTCGAACTGCAAAGCCAGTCTTTCGCCGCTCCGTTTCGCTGGGCGTCGCTTCTTCATCTTCGTCCCCGGACGGGGATTCACTCTCTCTCTCCCTCTCCGCCTCTCTGCTCCTCCCCCACTCGGTTTCTACGGCAGCTGCTCCGCACCACGTGACCGGCCACGCTGAAGGCTCGAAATGCTAGTGCAATGTAGGCGCGCGGCGCGCACACCACCTGAGTGCTCTGACGTCATTCCGCGCATGCGCACAGCTGGCGGAGCGGTGGTGCCACGGCTCAGCGCGCAGCCACGCTGACCTCGCGAAGCGTTTGGCGTAATGTAGCTCTCGCTACAAAAAGCTTAGCTGGGGTTCAACCCGGCTGAACTTAGTTTACACAGTCCGATTTGCATGGTCAGACACAGTTTGCTGCGGTTTAACACTTCATCGCTCTGCCCTTCACCAACGCACCCTGTCGGCTTTCTTGATCATAACATCATCAGATTCAATCAGCCGTCTACGATTCACAGCCTAAACACTGGTTCCAGCGAGCGATTCCTCCATAGCTATCTGCGAACGTCAAGCAACGCTTCGCGCTCATCATTATATCATGAGATGAAAGTCGAGTCACATGGCTCTGCACACGTGTGAGGTGAGCATTCAACCACGTTGTTCAACGCAGTTGCGAAGGCGAGGGCTCCGCGTGCCGCAGCAGCGCCGAGGCGCGGCGAGTCACATGGTATGACGTCATAGCCACATTTTTTGACCGCCTCCGTAATAAGCGCTCACGCTTGCAACACATTTATAAAAGCTCCTCAAAAGTAGTGAAAGTCTGCGACTTTGACTGTGCTCGCTAGATAAACGTACAGGTTAGAAATGTAAGTTTCGGCGCAAACAAATCAGCGTCTATCGTTGCCACGAGTGCGGTTTTGTTCAGTGCATTGGATACGCTTTCTATGGCCGAGTCATAACAGATTACACTGAACCAAGTACTTTTATGTTTCAGTCTGATTTGTACTAATTGCTTGACACCACTAAATTATATCAATGATTCCCGGCTGCGTGAAACGTTAATCGAAGAAAAAGCCCTATATTAATGAGAATAGCAAATAAAGTACTTGATAGAGTTTTATTCAATGCGTGACAACGTCTTTGGTTCCTTAACAACCAAACTGTGTGCGAATTCGATTAAACCTCGGTGATCACACAGATTATGCACGCCATTCTTTTCTCTCTTAGTCGTAAAATTCACTGAAACTCCAGTGGCAGTTCAGCAAGAGCTTCGGGATAAGTATGCCAGATCGCTGTACTGGTAATTACCAAAGTGATGGAGGCTAGAATCGGCAGCATTTCAAGCTACATTATTTATTCACTACGTCGCCAGAGCCTTTTCTTTCACGCTAACTTCACTGCGGTAGTCGGTCGGGTCTGCGCTATCTGGTGAGCTACGTCCCGCACTGAACTCGATTCTTCCTAACATCAAGCTGAAATCTAGTACTACCTTGTGCTATCGTTTACCTTCTTACTGTTCCTCATGAGGCAACTTTATTTAGCATATCGGGACGGCAGGAAGTCAGTTCTGGAGCTAAGATTCAGAAGTTTTGCAAGCACAACGTGGTTGCCGTCTGCTCAGAACAGGGTTAATTAATTGGAATTGAGGGGTGGATCGGGAGCGGGCTCTCATCCGGGTGGTGGCGCTGCGGTCCTCGGCGCTGCTACCTGGACTCTGCGGACAACGACGGCGCATGCGCAGAACCCTACGTACGCTACAAACCATAGCGTGCGCACGCAGCGGGCACGTTACGGGATACGTTGACAAGATGGCGGCGCAGAGCTCGCCCGCTTCGGAATAAATACATGTCGCTGCTGGATTCTCCCACGCAATAGCTCGCTCAAATGGTAGCGGTTCGCTTTTATTTCGCGCACTCTCGCCCACACGTACTGGTATAAGCGATAATAGCCCCTGTTTTTCCGGTAATTTGGCGATTTTTAAGCTCTTAGGCCTAACTAAATGCAGTGTTTTTCTCGCAGCGACGACACCTGGCGAAGCAGCTTTCTAGCCTTTAGTCAGTTCTTACATTTTCTACTGTTTGCATAGTTTTTCTTCTTGGAACAAAAAAAAAAGGCTCGCAATGCACTCACCCTAGTTATCAGTAAACACGGATGAAAACTGCTTCAACCGAGCGTTGATGTGCTTTGACGTCTTGTCACTAGATGACGCTACTGTTTACGCGATGGTATCCATCCCGATGTCGATGCAGGCACAGTCACTCTTCCTGAGGCTCTAGGATTTAGAGATAACATAGTCATGTAATGATGATGCTGATCTAGCGTATCGGCAAGTCTACAGAGCAGATTGTGGCCATGTACAGATTAGATTGTTTCTTTGTCGTGTGACGAACGCGTCAACACTGAAACTACGCTAAGTGCAATCTACCCCGCGTGCAATACCGATTCCACATGTCAGAATAGGAGTACCCAGCTTGGTTTACTATATAGGGCTGAGCGCAAACGGTTACAAAAAAAAAAACAAATGGTAATGTCACCGTAAAAAAATCACTAATAGGCACGAAGGTGATTCAATGCTTTTATTTTTGACGTTACATTGTTCAAGGTACAAGCTGCGAAATAAGTATCTTACAAGCATGGGTAGGTTTCCCAGAATGGCTGAAAGAGTGTCTTAACGTTCCGGCAAAATCAACAAGTGCACTGAATCCACAGCTGCTGTTCATTAAAAGTTGCTTGTGTTCCGCCCTAAAAAACAAAAACGCTAAATTCCGGCTCCCATTAGGCAAGGAGTTCGAGAATTATACGCATCTGATCACTTTCCACATAGCCTTCTCGGATGAGATCATCGAGGCTTAGACACTCCAGAGCAAAGTACCAAGCGACGTTGCTGCATGTTGTTGGCCTCTGAAAACATGGTAAGGTAGGATCACCTTTGACCTCGAACACGCGGCTTGAGCCATATTTGGGATGCATCACGGAAAGCTGGACAGTGTGGTCAAACGGCCACCGCAGATCGTCGTCCATGTTTCCCTTATACAAGCGGAGCAGTGCGCCCGTTTTCAGCGACTCTTCGTATACAATGAGACGGATGCCAAGCGACAAGTTGTAGCCGCTCACGTATACCTGTTCGCTCTCATACCTAGCCACGCGTTTCTTCATTGCAGTCTCCTCGAGCGACTTGACATTCACAACGAACACACAGGGCCCTCGGCTTAGATGAATGCGTCGCAGTATGCTTCTGACTTCGTCCAGTGTCTTCTTGCTGAACGCATTATTTTCTCGTGCTTCACCATTCGCTGCTTCGATAGCTGTTGCTGTCTCTGACAATTTGTCCCGAGTTTGGCTGGCTATATCTGCCATTTCATCCTTGAGCGTTTTCTCTACTATCTTTATGCTTTCGGAGAAATTAAGTGTGTAAGACATTCTGGCCAAAACTCCTTTTAGTTCGTTCGTAGAGCCATCCACTTTAGACATGATTTGCGTGAAACAGTCACGGAGTTCCGCAACTTCAGCCGTAGCTTCCAGTTGCCAAGTATCTTTGAAGCCTCTTATCGCATTGGACATCTCGTCCAGTCTCTCATTGTGAGCCCTAACATCGCACACTATTTGCCCAAGAAATTCCTGTACTTCTTGCACCTGTTTTTCAATCGCTTCCTTCAGAGAAACATCAAAGGCTGCGGCGTTCCTGCATCCTGACTGTTCATCGCCGTCACATGTAGGAGACGTTAACGAGTTGCAGAATCCGTGTTTCAGGTGCGGGATCAGGCTGCAACACGGAACGGTGGCAGAACACTTTGGACAACGGACACAGTGGTGTCCACAATCGCGCTGGAAATGTTGGGCAATCCGCGAAGCGGGAGCCACATACTGGCAACCTGTTCCTTGGTTCCAGCACTGGACCTGCAAAAATAAGCAGACACGTCGCATTTAGGAGCCAGCCTATACATGTCTATTGAGTGTGGCTGCGTTTATAGAAGGCGACATATTTTTTTCAGGCTTCAAATATTTCTGAAAGTGACCACGGTTGATATAAAAACGTTCCTTGCTACAGAGTTGCTGTTCATTTCTATATTTCGTTTTGAAAGGAAGCGTTTCGTGTTTTTCTACTTGTGAACCCAGCTGATCGTTCGAATCCACATGAGGTTTTGCCAGAAAGTCGTGGATAAGGCGTTCCGTGATGCCGCGCCCTAAATGAAAATTATCTTGTACTTGTGGATAACGTATGACAGTTGCAACTAGAATCAACCTTCCGAATTTGCAAAACAAGTCATTTCCTTAAAGGAGAAATACTCGTATCTTCGTGTGATCTGTTGAATTTGAAGAAAAAAAAACGACATACGCAGGGGCTTTACGAGTTTACACAGAAATTTCTCGACATCGCATTCCTTGACAGAAGTACAAAGACGAATGTGACAACAACATCAAATCCTATGGAGGACTTATAAAGGCGTTATCAAGTTCAAACAGCCTCGTCATATTTGTATTTAACAGAAATTGGGCACTGACTATTCACATTAGTTTCCGCCTGTTTGCCGCTGTAAGTGACTGCCGCTCGGAACTTTAATGACCGACGATTTTAATTGGAATGAAATGAAAATTAGTAGTAGCAGATTTTTCGGCTTCGCTGAGGGAGGAAAAATGACACCTTTATACACTATCTTTTTGCCGCCCTAGTCAGAGCACTCAATCTAACACAGTCTTAGCCTTTATTGAGGTGGCCGCATTTCGGTGCAGGCGAAATTCAAAAGCACCTGTGTGCTGTGCATGTCAGCGCACGTTTAAGAACCCCAGGTAGCCGCTATTGTTCCAGACCCTTCCTCTAGGGCGTCCCTTATAAGCAATGCGCCACTTTTGTATTTTATTTGTGAATTTTTGGCTTACATTGCAAACGTAAGCCAAGGAGCTAGTGCAGGCAGAAGACGTTACGAAACACCTGACTAAAGTATGCCCTCCTTAAAAAGAAAAACAAGAAATTTCAAGGGTCTGACAGCAGCAGCAGAGAATGACAAAAAAAAATGAAAATGAATGAAATAGAATGGCAGACAACATTGAGCACAGATGTTAATCATAGAACCGAAACATTTTCGTACATGATTGTGCAGTGCAGTAACGACAACATACGAAACAGTAGGCCGTGTTAAAAAAAATTTGCATGCCATACACGACTCGTTTAAACATATATCCGTTCTGAGTCATCAGCAGCATGGTGAGCAGCTCGGAGTAGGTGATTAATCCCCACATACCTTATGCCATACCTTCAATTCACCGCAGACGGCTAAGTCGCGTGCTTTACCACGCCGTGGTACACATTTACTTTCCCGACGCACACACAAACTGAATTTTAGTTCTGCAACACCTTCAGTGGTTAGGGCGCTCGACTACTGATCCGGAGTTCCCGGGTTCGAACCCGACCGCGGCGGCTGCGTTTTTATGGAGGAAAAACGCTAAGGCGCCCGTGTGCTGTGCGATGTCAGTGCACGTTAAAGATCCCCAGGTGGTCGAAATTATTCCGGAGCCCTCCACTACGGCACCTCTTCCTTTCTTCTTTCACTCCCTCCCTCATCCCTTCCCTTACGCCGCGGTTCAGGTGTCCAACGATATATGAGACAGATACTGCGCCATTTCCTTTCCCCAAAAACCAATTATTATTATTATTATTAACACCTTATTACACGCCAAGAAGCTCTCCAGTAGTGAAGGATTACTGCTCACCTCTCTCTTCAGCAGCTCATCGGCCGGGTAGTCCACACAGATGACGTCTTCGTCCACGCACTCGTAGCCGTCTAGCGGACAGACGTGCAGACATTCTTCGGTGCACTGCAGGAAGCAGGGCTCGCACAGGGCGTGGCCGCACGGAAGGAGCCATGTCTTCGGGCGCACCAGTCCGCAGGCACTGCAAACTCTGTTCGGTGGAAGAGGCTTGAGGAAGTGCAGGGGCCTCCAGTCCAGTTTCTCGGAAAATCCGACCAACGTGTACTGCGTGCTTTCAGGGGGCATCTTCCGGCACTCCCTTTGCTTCTAACCGCGGGAACTGCAGAGTAAGACCCGTCAACGAACGCACTTGCTCTATTCTACGCCCGTCGCGAAGGCGGCAATCGCTGGGATATCAGCAACTGCCTCTTCGTCATCGCTTGGCGTAGCGCGTGGCGGCCTATGACCAAATACTAAATCCAGCTTCTTCTGCCGACTCATTAACTCGTTCATCTGAGAACCGTTTTTTAGAAAACTGAAGGATTAGAGCGACACTACCTACTCAGCGTTTACTGTGAACGTGTAATGTAAATTGAGCTGTTTTTGGCGGTATTTCTGCCGGAATGTTCGTTATTGAAATTATGCCGCCAGTTTCTGAAGCCGGCTTTAAATAACAAAAATCGCTGAATTGGACAGAGATTTTTTTTTCGTGCATATGCGTGGATGATGATGCCTTGCTCGTTTTTTTCTTTGTTTTTACTCCGAGTTCGACATAATAAACGCCACATGGATTTAAACATATAGAAATAGAAACGTTATGAATCAGTAGCTCCGAAGCAGAGCTTCATTGTTGAAACTCTTTTCGCCAGATTACCACTTGCCATGCGACTGTATTCCCAACAAGGCTGCAGATAAATATAAGCCGTCTCATTTTTATGGTCTCTATAGGAACTCTTCTCGGATTATATACGTCACAGTGAGCAGGTTACCGAAACTACAGATATTCATCGAGAAACTGCACATGGGCTATTAAGGACACCGTAATGAAGGGCTTCAGATTGGTTCCAATGCGTGGGATGCATTTATTTGCCGAGAATTCGTACAGTACAAGCGTTCTTTTGAATTTCGCTTCCATCTGTCTGAACGCGGCCGCCGTTTTCAGGACCTGACATCGTGTCCTCGTGCTAAGCAGCCGCTTGCCAAATCCTCTGAGGCACCGTACAACGTCAAGGGACAAGTATCTGTGCTTTTTTTCTATTGTATGGCAGGCGCCCACTGTATCATGCTGTGTCATATATTATCATGCTGAACTATAGCAATCGCACTTTGTGACTGCTGCAGGATTTGTGCTGATTCGACAATTGCGCCATTTTAGGCTACTGGGGTTACTGAGCTATATAAATGGGTTATATGATTTTTTAGTGGGCGCAAATGGTTGATAAATGGAAAGGAAATACAAAGTAACAGCCGCTCTTTTGTAGTTGTCGTTTTGAGGTCAAAACAAATTGCAGAACTCTTTATTCTAGTCATCAGGCATAGACATATAATATTATCAAGTAAGTTTAACAGGTCGACTAGACACCCTTTGGTTGATCTTATCTGCAACCACCCTATAGGCCAAATTCATTCCCACGTGCCGATGCAAAGGAATTGAAAGAAGAACAGGTGAAAGACGCGCGTCGCGCAGATGCGATGAAGGCGGCTGAGTCGAAAAGGAACACCGCAGATGCCTGCCAAGGCCGTGATGAATGCTTCGAGGGTGAGGTGGAAGCTAGGGCGTCATAAACTCCGGGACTAAAGAAAAATGCCTTCATGGCAGAAAATCAATGTGTAGCGTTCGCCGGAACTTCTTTCTTGTTAGCGGCATGTCTAGTTCCCTTCTCCCGTTCACTGCTACAAAAACACCGAAATGCGCCCCCCCCCCCCCCATATCAAAAGAATTAGGGACCCTCTTCTTTACACTTCCTTTTTTATATGGGTATTACTTTACTGGGATTCACAATACAACAGAAGACAAAACTCGGTGCTAGCCGCTAAGTACAAAGCATGCAGTGCTATGACTACAACACTTATGATACACACACTGTCACAAATGATAACGGCGACGGTGCCGTTGTCAAATGCAGAAAGGAGACTTTGCTGTCCGTCTTTTTTTTACAACAAATCTGGCCGGTTGTTCTTTTCGCTAACTGAGCGAAGAAACAAGCACACCTCGGTAGTGCACTGCACCCCCCTCTTTCCAGAGCGATTGACCTCTCCCAAACATCATTCTGTCCCAGTGATTGTAGCCATAGCAACGGTGGATGATAAGATAGATAACGGGCAACGCTTGGCTTCTGCGGTACGGATGTACGGACGCCCACTGCGCAGGGACACAGAACAGTGAGCGATGCCTCCGGGAAGCCCGCGGTACACGCTGGTCGGTTTTTCCTCGGAACTCGACTGGAGGCCTCTGGAATTCGTCCAGCCCCTTCCCGAGTATCGAGTGTGCAGTGCCTGTGGACTGGTGCGCAAGAGGACGGCACTGTTACGAACAGTGCGCCGAGGATGGCGCCCGCATCTGCCCGCGAGACGAACGGAGGTGCCAGGAAGAGGACGTCGACTGGACGGACTTCCCATCCGATGAGCTGCATAAGAGGCTGGTAAGCACTGAGTGAGGCTGAGCAGTGGATTGCTACGTTACTTCCCTTCGTCCCTGGACTTTGGCGAGCGAAAATGAGAAAACCAACCACTGACATGGCAGCTCCTTTTCTTTCACTCTTTCTTCGGTTCTCTGGTCACGCAGTGTAAAGTCTACGTATAAGCATTAGCCGACCAGAGACATGTTGTAACTGGCTGTTCCGGAATCTTGCCGGACTCGACGGTGTGTTGGATGTGCTGGTGGCTTGAACCAATCGCTGCTTATCAGACCTCCAGAATACGTTAGATTGCGCGATCGAGCTAGTTTTTTTGCTTCATCATCGTCAGCGTAACTACTTACACTACAAGACAGATGGCTCTCGCATTTACCTCCGATCATTCCTGTCCTCCGCCAGCTGGGGCTACCTTACAGCAAACATTCTAATGTTGTCCGCCTAGCTGACTGTTACCTTAGCGACCGTCGGTGCCATCTTACCTTCGCTTTACTTGCCCAGCCCATACCCCTTTTAACGCGATAGCATTAGCGTTCCCGTTCAGTGCGAACCCCAGTGTATGTCGGAGAATATTTCCCCATTGTTCGAAACGTACTGGGGAAACGTACAGCCTTCTTGATTTTTAATAATATAGCGCGAGCGTATACCAAACTGCTGGTCAGCGCCTTATAACGGCGCTGAGCGTGCAACACGGCGAGAGTTCACGCACGCGAACTAAGGGAGAGCGTCGTCTGCTACGCTGTTCCGATCACGAGGACACACGCCCTGCCACAATATCTGTTCGCAAAAATACCGGCGGGCAGTAGAGCACATGTCCAGGACTAAGATGTTACACTGAGACATGCTTTCGTTCTTTTTTTTTCCTATTACGGGAGGCCGCTTTGTCGAAGCAGAGTTAAGATAAGAAAAAGTAACAGGAAAGATATACAGCAACACGTGGAAACCATTGCCTGGAATGCGAGCCCTATGATTTGAGCAACCTTCTGCGAGATGGGAACACGATAAAAGGGACACTAAACCATCTCTATAACCAGTCGTTCAGTGTCTAGACGGTATAAAAAAAAAGCATCGCAGCTTTCAAACGTCAAAGTGTAACATCTTAGTCATGCACATGTTCTCTGCTGCCCACCGGTTTTTTGCGAACAGATATTGAGGCAGGGCGTGTGCCCTCATGATCGGAACAGCGTAGCCGACGACGCTTTCCCTTTGTGCGCGTGCGCGAACTCTAGGCGTGTTGCACGCCTATCGCCGTTTCAAGGCGCTGACCAGCAGTTTGGTCGATGCTCGCGCTATATTATTAAAAATCAGGAAGGCTGTACAACGCTCGTAGCGAATCATGATTGGTGTCGACGTCAGAGGTCCCATGATGATTTTTGCCGTCTGACGTGGCACCTGTACACAGCTTACCATCCTGAAATTACTACTTCGCGCCTGTGCTGTAGCAGCCACAGCAGTTATGATAAAGCCTGTGTCACGGATCCCCGGAAAACACTCGGGCCGAGAGAATGGACTAGGCGACAGGTGCACCCACACAGACGCACATTTAATACACCCTACGTGACACAAACACTAGCACACAAAACTAACAAACCTAACACAAAACACAAATACTACCAATACACACTACACGGGAACACACGGTCTACTAGCGTTCGGCGTTCGTGCTCATACGGTTCAGCGCTGATGAAGCGTTGCATGGGTCCAGTCAGTGGCATCCAGGTAGCCGGCGTCGAGGTGGAGTTCGAAGTGCTCAGGCTGGCGTCGTACAAGCTCCCTGTCTAAGTGCCCGTGGGGGTGATGCTGGTGATGTTGGCGTTGTGGGCACCACCCGGATGGGTGGCAACAGCGCTGGAGGCACCCCTGGCCGTAGCAGGTGGTTGCTCCCCGGAACGGGCTCAGGAACGGCAGGAAGTCCATGGTGCGACGCCGTAGAACTCGATATCACCGGAGCAGTAACCGGCGTTGCTCTCTTCCATCCGAGGTGTTTCTGACCCGCCATAACCTCCGCTTCTCTGTTCTCTCCGCCCTCGCCCCCCCCCCCCTTCCCACGCTATCTCTCGCGCTTTTATAACCTTGGCATTGGTACACGTCATCCTTGTCATCGTCGTCTTCGTCTTCTCTTCTCCGCCAATCATCTCATGCCACCTCACCGAATACTTCTTCTTCATATTCTTTATTCTTGGGTTGATGCACGTCATGCTTATCGCCATCCGGGTCGCCTTCTGCAAACTTCTATTTCAAACTTCCTATACATATGACAAGCTGCCAGCGGCGCCATAGCACTTCAGTCATGTTGTGGTGGGAGGTCCATGAATGGAACTGAGACGGAGTGTCGGGCTCTGAATGCTGCACAATATGCGGGAGTCCAGAGCCGCAAATGTGCAGCTGGTCAAACAGGGCGGCCACTCTCGGAGCGCCGCCTTCCAACGCACTGCTCGACAAGATGTTCAACTCCATGCCAACATATTTCTCCCAACATAAAGCGCTCGTAACCACCCCAAAAACCGAAACACAATCTTCACACACTTATCTTTGTCAGCAGGCTTCAAAGCAAGTGCAACAATTGCACCAATGAGATCGCACTGATGGTCTGCATTACAA
Source organism: Amblyomma americanum (assembly GCA_030143305.2). Lineage (NCBI taxonomy): Eukaryota > Metazoa > Arthropoda > Arachnida > Ixodida > Ixodidae > Amblyomma > Amblyomma americanum. The sequence continues at coordinate 461,041 of JARKHS020025561.1, read as the reverse complement.
CAGCTGCGATTGCTGTTAATATATAAGGCTATTCATGCAGCCATTCCTTGCATGAAGAAAACAGTGCTTTCATGCAATGCTTGGCTGGGATATGCAATTCCAATGCAGCATTGCAGGTTTATGGTTTATTTTGTCTGCCTCTGATTTTACGCGCGTAGTTCTTATTGCATACGGCTTCCCGTATTCTTGCACTTCCTTTTATGACCACATGATTGTAAATGATCATAAGACATGATTCATCAATGCACGACCCATTTAAATGTGCCATTAAATCAGTCACATGATCCATGGATCATGTAATGCATTGGTCACAATGTGAACTACTAGTCACATTGGTCACGATCATGCAAATGAAACCGAGATATCAAGGGAGAGGGGGACCCATTGTCCTTTCACATTCCTTTTCCCACATCTCCTGTACGCCTACAGCGGACACTAAAACTCACTTCACATCACATTAATGTCATTTTGGCTTTTTTATGCATATAGCTTGCTGCAGATGATTGTTTTCACCATTTCCTGCAGGTTGGCATTGTGGGCAGGACGGGTGCATGCAAGTGCTCGTTGATTCTGTCGCTCTTTCCGCATTCTGGAGCCCGCCCAGGGCACCATCCTGATTGATGGCGTCGACGTCAGCAAGATCGGCTTGCATGACCTCCGCTCCAAGCTGACCATCACCCGCAGGCAAGTTTGGCATCTTCTGTTTGGAGATGGGCAACAGCCAGTTCTTGTGCTTTTACGCGGGTTCATCATTAATGCATGCAGAACTAGGACACTGTTTTAGCTGCTCTGCTCTCATTTTTCGCGTGGTAGTGTGAAGCTTTGGAATGCACGATCACTGTTTAAACATGGAATTAATGTAGCAGCATATGTGTGAAAAAAGTGAAAACTGCAAAAAAGTTAGAGAAAATTTTGAGGGACTGGTGCAATTTTATCAGTTGCATAAACACTCTTTGTCAAGCTGAAGTTATCGGCCTTGGCACAAAATTACTATCCATCAGCGCCGGCTTCATACCACTCTGCGTATGATTGTCCGTGTATCTGTTTTGGCGAAGATGAATTTTTAGGCTGGTGATTTTATAAGCCTTTCTTGCCTCCTTTTTAGCTGCTGCGGTGGCTCAGTGGTTATTGTTCTCGGCTGCTGATTCAAAAGACGCAGGTTCGATCCCGGCCATGGTGGTCACATTTCGATGGAGGCGAAATGCGAGAGGCCTGTGTACTGCGCCGTGTCAGTGCACGTTAAAGAACCCCAGGTGATAGAAATTATCGAGAGCTTTCCGTTCTAGTGTCCCCATAGCCTGGGTGCTTTGGAACGTTCTCCATGAAACCAGATAAAAAAACCTCTTTATTGCCGTTGTATCTCATGCTGACGCACAGCCAAGTTGAATTTATTGAACTTGTGCGTGCATGTGTTCATTCTATACTCCGCGGCAACTTTTTCTACAGTGCCGGAACACTCCTCTGTTCCCGTGGAGCGCATTATAGTCCACATTTGCAGTTATTAGGTTTTACTTTACAGGTCATACCTATATTGTTAATATTCATTATTTAAGGTGAGCTGCGCCAGTGACAGAATGAAGGTGCTGCAAAAAGAACAATGTACCAGGCAGCCAAGCGTCCTATTGTGTGCCCAAACTATTTGGTGGAATGACACAGTTGCCACCCTTGTAGCCTTCCCTTCACTGCCAAGAAAATTTGTGGCTGAGTATATAGCATGCTTCAGTTCATTCAGTTCTGTCATTTTGTATCAACATTGTTAGCCATTGGGGAACGATACTAGATCTATAGCCAGTTGTCGTTATCGCTTGTTCTGCTGTGTTGCTCGCAGGACCCGGTGCTCTTCTCAGGCACCCGTGCGCGCCAACCTCGACCCGTTCAAGACCAAGAGTGACGAAGACATCTGGGCAGCCCTGGAGTTGTCCCACCTGAAGGCGTTCGTCGACAAGGGCCTCGAGCACGAAGTCCAAGAGGGCGGAGAGAACCTCGGGTCTGCTTAGCTGCTCTTTATCTGGCAATTGCTGCGCCCTTTTTATTATTTTTTTTGCATTGGCATTTTGTCGTTGCTCTATTTGCTTTTTAGTTTGTCGTAGTAGTTACGTTTGTGTTATTCTTTTCTGTTTGGTTGTACGGTTCGCTTTTCTTTTGTATTCTCGTTTTCATGCCCTCTGGTGTTGTGGGGCTACAGCATTAGCATGGGAAATAAATTTGTCCTGGGTGGCTCAGTGGTTAGGCTGCTGGGCTACTGAGCCGGGGTGCCCGGGTTCGAACCTGACTACGGCGGCTGCGTTTTGATGGAGGCGAAATGCGAAAGGCAGCCGTGTGCTGTGCGATGTCGGGGCACTTTACAGATCCCCAGGTGGTCAAAATATTCCGGAGCCCTCCGCTACAGTTTGTGTGAATAACGCGCTACACACTAACAAAAACGACAATTGGAACGGGGGACACAGGACAAGAGCGCACTAACAACTGAGATTTATTCTGGTACGCTGGTACATAAATACATTTCATGCACATGCTGAAACAATCAGTGCATGAAATGTATTTATGTACCCTCGTATCAGAATAAATCTTAGTTGTTAGTCCGCTCTTGTCCTGTGTCCCCCGTTCCAATTGTCGTTTTTGTTAGTGTGTAGCACGTTATTCACACCAAATGTACAAACAACTAGCCCACAATGCTGCCTTGCTCCACTACAGTACCTCTTTCTCCCTTCCTTCACTCCTTCCTCTCTCCCTTCCTCATGGTGTGGTTCGGGTGTCCAGCAAGATATGTGAGACAGTTAATTACTGTGCCCTTTCCTTTCCTCAGAAACAATTTTCATTTCTTTTTCCCATTTGATAGACCACATCGCGGTCAGGAACACCTGGGCCAAAACTAAAATTCCAACTCTAGATTCAGTTTTTGTAATATCATTTTTACTCCTCATAGCAGCAGCTTAAGTTGTAGCTAATGGGCAGGTTTCTTCAGCATCACAAATGGCATTAACTGATTCAGAGCATATTTGTAATATATTGTCAGTGTTCTTTTAGCATGTTCTCAACATATTTATCTGGGCCTACCCTACGTTTTCGACTGTTTCCAACGTACTCAACATGCTCACAACCGTTCTTCCCACTTATTCTCAACATAACTTCAATGCCTTAGCGTTTTGCCTCCATAAAAACGCAGCCGCGGTGGCTGCGTTTTCATGGAGGCAAAACGCTAAGGCGCCCGTGTGTTTTGCTATGTCAGTGCACGTTAAAGATCCCCAGGTGGTAGAAATTATTCCGGAGCTCTCACTACGGACACCTCTTCCTTTGTTCTTTCACTCCCCCCTTTATCTATTCTCTTACGGTGCGGTTCAGGTCTCCAACGATATGAGACAGATACTGCACCATTTCCTTTCCCTAAAAACCAATTATTATTATTATTATTATTATTATTATTATTATTATTATTAATATTATTATTATTATTATGCATTCTCTTCATATGTTTAAATGTATTTTCAGCACAGTTTAAATGCATTTTAAATGTTATATAAACATATAAATGCGCTTAAGTGCATTTTAAATATTTTTAACTTGTTCTCAATGTGTTCCTTGCACAGTGTGTGACAGCGACAACACCTCCGCCTGGCACGGGCACTGCTGCGCAAGTCCAAGGTGCTTGTGCTGGACGAGGCGACAGCAGCCGTGGACCTCGAGTCGGATGCGCGCATCCAGCAGACCATCCGGCGGGAGTTTGCGGGCTCCACCATCCTCCCCATTGCCCGCCGCCTCAACACCATCATGAACTACGACAGGTCAGCATGCAGCGCCTTCTTCCTCTCTTTGTGCATGGGTATACACTTCGGCATGGAAAGTTTTGTTTGCGAGAATCCTGTCTAGGTTATGACGCTCAGTGGTTATGCATGATGCTCGGCTGCTGGCCCGAAAGACGCGGGTTCGATCTCGGCCGCGGCGGTCGAATTTCAGTGGTGGCGAATTTCTAGAGGCCCGTGTACTATGCGATGACAGTCCACGTTAAAGAATCCCCAGGTGGTCGAAATTTCCGGAGCCCTTCACTGCGGCGTCTCTCATAGCCTTGAGTCGCTTTGGGTCATTAAACCCACAGAAACCACGATAATGCCTGGTTGCCGTAAGCGTCACGAAGGAGCTCATACGTCTGTGTAGCTGTCTTGCTAAGCTTCACACAGAACTTTATGTTCACACGCTGTTCCAGGTGGACGTCCATCTCTCCACATTCACTCACACTGGAATACGCAAACGACTAGTGACAACGTATTTTTCTACATGTAGTGCCATCTAGCGGCTGCCACAGCAAATAACATGAATAGCTCAGGTTAGCCCGAAAAGAAGGCGCTACACAAACGCACCAACATTTGTTTTCGGGAATCATTTCCAGAGAAGAGAATGAATCAGTCTCGAAACTTTACGGACAAAGGTTGTAGTATGGCAGGAAGGTAATGGTGCGGGTGCAGTGTGTGGTCAGCATTTTTAGCAAAGTGATTAATCTCATTCATTCACTCACTCACCGATGGTGTCCATTTGGCACATTCGATTAATTTCAGGGGAACAATAAAGCCCCTTAATGTGGCTTTGTAGGCAGCATTTGTGCAGATGTCATAAGATGCAAGGCTGCATGGTATCTCAACAGAGCAACAGTAGTTGATTTGCACGTTTCATCTCATAGGAACACTAGGGCATTATAGTATGGCTAAGCTACAAAGACTGTATTTGCACGAGTGTTGTGAGTGCATGAAATCTTGGCAGTGATGACAACACTTGGGTGCATTTGGTCAGTCTTGGAGGTAAGTGTCATGAGTTTGTCAAAACGAGTCTGAAACCTCTTAAGGAATGCATAGGAAAGACAAGTGAAGAGGCTTTAGAATTTGATGAAGCTCATAAGGACTAAATGTGTAAAACTTGCTGTAAAGTATGCGAAGTCTGTTGTGCTAGCATTTCAAAATGTTGACATGATTGCAGCATAGAACCGCGACAGCGTTCAGGCTCATATATTGTGGCCTAAAGACTGTCACTGCATGCCCGACGGAGGGAACTCCACTGTTGCATTACATCTCTTCATGCTTTTAAAGACGTCGTCTCATAACTGCGCAGGATCCTGGTGCTGGAGCAGGAGGCGGATGGCCGAGTTCGACAGTCCGGCCAGTCTCGTGACCGCCGAGAACTCCACCTTTCACGGCATGGCCAAGGATGCGGGCTTGGCCTAGCACAACAGCCTATGTTATATGCACATCGTTCATTGTCACCAACCACTACTCTTTAGAAACCCTATTTTTTCTTCTTTTCACCTCCTACATGCACCTCTCCCCGTCTCACCGGACATGTTGTGGGCACATGTGTGCCTTTTAATAAGATGTGATGGTTCCTGTTTGCGAGAAGATGCACGCTCTTTTTTCGTCTGCTTGAGAACGAGTTCCTGCAAGTCTCCCCTGAACTGTTGCAGTTTGAGAGGTGTTTCATGCCATCGGTGTTGAGGGAACAGGCGACCCTTGTGACTTTTCCCTCCTCGTTCAAGCTCTTGTGTTGAAGGACTCGGCAGAGAGCGAGGGTTTTTCTGGTTTTCGTTGGTATGTCTTTCGAAGGGTTGTAAAGGCCAAAGTTCATCTCTTTAAATAGTTGCGGTTTATGGGGTGAATGAGTGAGTTGTGTTCTAGGAATCTCCTGACGCTAGAGCGTGCTAGACAATTTGTAATTAATTATTTGTTATATAATAAAAATGAAACTAAGTAGGTTCTGTGAAAGAATGGCGTCAAAGAGTTCGATGTGTACCATCCTGGAAAGGACAGGTCTTGCTGCTGCGTTCACGACCTTGTGCCATTTTTCGAACAAGTTTTACGGCAGGTATAAGAAGTGCTGTTCTTGTTGTTTTTTTAAAATAAGCTAGCCATAACTTGCTCACCTCAGATGGGCATTCACTCACTGGACATTGTCATGCATAAGTTGTACCTTGGCATTCGATAGATTAAAAAGACTTGTAACTTTGTTTTGCTTTTTCGCGCACCAAGTGTCCATTAACGATTGGTACTGTTTTTGGTGTCACAGATGTGGTGCTGATCCAACTGCCACTTTTGTAGCGCTTTCTTATTTATCTTTTAATAGTGCTTTTTTTACATACTACTTTGTGCGAACAAATGTCACTGACTGGCTTGTTTCATATATTCGTTGTTTCATGTCATTGTATTCACATTTAAGCAGCTATTGTGCAGTCGTCAGCATCGTGCGATTGGAAGTCTTCGAAAGCTTCTCTGGTTTGTTTTTCTGCACTACTAGTAGTCTTGCAGTGTGCGGAAGGTTTTTGTCACTTCCTTTGCTCACACTTTCCGCGCTCTATAAATTTAAAGAAATTGGGTAATTTATGCACCAGCTGTGCCTATTCAGAAGGGCATGAGAATGGTGCAGTTTAATTTCAGAAACAATAGATTTTTTTTTCTTCCAGAATTAACTGTTACTTGCAACAGAATTGGCTTCATATCCTTGAGTGCATTCAGAAATTGGCTGTCAGTTTTAGTCTTGTGTTTACTCTGTAGTCGACGCATACTGTTGCAATTACTTTTTGTGAAGTGCAGTCTTTGTCAAAAGTTTGTAACTCCCGTGGCTAGAGCAGGAGCGCTATTATCGGCGGTGCCTGCCGCTACTGAGGTCGCGCTGGATGAGGAGGCTTTCTCTCTCAATCGTGCTCTTGTTGACTGCAAGAGGAAGACCTCCTCCTCGCCCCTCGCAACCTCGGTGCCGGCTAGCGTCGTTGCTCGACAGCAGTCCAGCCACAATTGCTGCGGATTATAAACTTCTGACGAAGATTGTACGCAATCCGTTGTACTGACTTGGTCGACAGTAAAAGCCTGATGCAGTGACCTGGGCGTGCGACAAGCCAAGAATTTACAAGTATCAAAATAAGTTCTGGCAATATTACGGTGTAGTCTTGCATTCTTTGTTGTACTCGTACTTCTTGGAAGTTAGGTACTTCGCATGCAGAGACTTCTGAGTGCCATTTCGGCCAAGAGTATTTAACGGCCGACAAAGGATTGTTTGTAGTCAGCATTAGTGCATTAAGATTGTCATTCTCTCCCAATATCTCAGATTTAGTAGTGTAATAATATTTAATAAGCATTTTCTGTGAGTACGCATGTAAGAAAAACGGCTGCTTTATTAAATCCAGTGTGATATGTCTTAAATTTGTACCATAGCTTTAGGATGTGTGCACTTTATTATTAATAGCAGTTGCAAGCTGTTAGACGACCTGCAACTGCTGCTTGCACTGTGCAGACGAATGGCGGCACGAATGTCCTTTTTTGTTGTTTTTTACTACACTTGAAAGAATAAAACCGCATTTTCATGGTGTTTTCATTAAGCACTGTTTTCTTTTTTCCATATCTCCCAGATTTAGCTGGCTACAATGCTCGCTTCTCTGCTGCACATAATTTATCAAATAAGCAGACTGTTACGTAAAAATACCTGTCTATATGTGCCGTAAAAGATCTGCGTTAGAAAGGCCATAAAAAAGTTTACTGGCATGTCAAATGCACTAGCTGTTACTCCATGGTATTAGCACGAAGTACGAAGACAAATTTGCAGTAATGCACATGCTGAGAGGGGCTGGGACGCTGTGCGTACGAAGATCCATGTCCCTTCCTTTACAGCGTGGTTCAGGTGTCCGCCGAGATGTGGGAAAGATACTGCGCCATTTAGTTTCCTTACAAACTTTCAATTTTCACTGGAGGTGTTAGTACTTTTTGTGATTAATTTCCCGCTGCATATAGCCTCTCGGACGGCCGTAGAAGGCTCAATTTAAACATTACGATATTTTGAACATTCCGAGAAGTAAAACAGGGCTTCATGATGCTTCCTGAGATGAAAAACTTCCGAAAACCCCCAAACTGCTCTTGATTGGCGAATGTCTTTCGCAAGAGTTCAGTGGGAGAGCTAGGTTTAAAGCTGGGAGCGTGTGTCTCGAACGCCACCCGACGGATTCCATATCCCAAAAGTCCGAAGTTCGCAAAGGTGAGTAAACCAGGTTTTCAGGATTTCACTGCTACCAAAGACAGAGAAGATGATGATGTCCTCAGGCTTAAGGCACATACCCAGCAGACACAAGATGTCTCGTGACGAAGTGATTATAATTCTGAGAAATAAAACTTGCACTTAATGCTCCCTGACATAAAAAAACGACGAATTTCTAGCGCTAGAGGAAGGATTCCTAAAACCGCTGCTGGTTGAGTAATATCCGCACTCGTCATGAACTCAATCTATCAAGTAAACAGCGGCAGGTGGCGTCACGGGCGCTTGCCGTTTCCTAACGGTAGTGCGCTCCCGTAAGGCTCCTGCAAAAACGTCGCCGATCGCCAGAAGATTGGTCATTTAGGCCAATTTTACACAGTTGAACCCAAAATAAAAGCAAAATTTATTTTTCAGAGTTTTCGTCAATGCGTCTCATTCACTTGAGCTCACAGTCACAACGAAGGAGGCCGCGGGTAAGCAGGAATTAAGCACTAACGAAATGGCCCGTTAAGTCTCACTTCAAAATTGTTGCACTCAAAGAAGATTTCGTAAAACCGTTCCTAGTTAAACCACTTATTGTGGGCTCGTCATGACTGAGTTCAGCGAATACTCGCCGGCAGGTGGCGTCACAGACGCTTGCCGTTTCCTAACTGCAGGGCAGTCCCATTACTCTCCAGCAAAAAAGTCGCCGATCGCCAGAAGTATCGTCGTTTCGTCAAATTACACACATCTGCGACCAGAATAAAAGCACCCTTTTTTTGTCAGAGTTTTCGTCAATTCGTCTTCATTCTATTCAGCTCAGAGTCACAACGAATGAGGCCACGGGTAAGTAGAAATCAAGTGCTAATGAGATGGCCCCTTAAGCCTAACGTCGAATTTCTTGCACTCGAAGAAGGATTCCTAAAACGTGGATGAGCCACTTGTGCGCTCGTCAGAAATGAGCCCAGAAAATACTCGGCGGCAGGTGGCGTCTGAGATGCTTGCCGCTTCCTAACTGCAGGGCACTCCCATTAGCCTCCATCAAGAAAAAAAAGGCCGCCACCCTCTGGAAGGCATGAAGTAACGAGCGTTAGCTTTATTGGCCATGCGGAAAACGAAGGCCTTTCCGCATCCAGTGCGGCCAGTGAAGAAAACCCCGAGCGGTTCAGGAAAGCAACATAACTTTTCCTCCTAGCGGAATGATCGACGCCTAGCGGAATTCCCTCTTAGCCCTAGCGTCCAAAGGAGCGGAAAGCTAAAAACCCGTCCGCTCGCTTCGAGCGCCTCGGATTCTTCGAGCGGACGTGTTTTAAGCTTTCCGCTCCTTTGGACGCTAGGGCTAAGACTTCGCGGAGCTGCAGGACCTCCCCATGGAGGCCACATGTGCCGAGAACGAGCGACAGGTTGCGTGCGGCGGTGACGATGAGCAACACTGGGCAGGCCGCTCACGCTCACGGATACGAGCGTCATCCAGGGCAAGATCGTCCAGCACCATGCGCCGGATGCAGGCCGAGATCGCTGATTTGCGGGACACGGTCAGGTGCCTGATGGCGGCGCTCGTCACCACCTCGGAGAACCTCGAGTCCGTCATCGGGGCCTTGGACGTGTCGCCCACGGACCCACGCGTTCTAGCTCTGAGGGACGTCAAGGCGCTTGCTCACCAGACGCAGGACACCATGGCGGCCACCCCTGCACCTCCCGCCGCCATGGCTACTCCTGGGGAACCGGCTCTGATGCCCTCTCTCCCTGGTGCTGCTGCTTCAGGCTCACCACAGACATCTACAACCGAGGAGAACACGTCCATCCCGATGGATGAGTCTGTTCTCCGGAAACGGCGCCGCTCAACGGGGTCCGAGGAGGACAGGGACCAGGAGACCAACAGGGACATATCGGTGGCCAAGCGGGAAGCACGAGCCTCCCCCCCCCCCCTCCATAATTGTTCCCTCATTCTCTACACACGAGGGAGGAGGGCCTAATGTTACTAGACTGACTCTTTCGCAGGAACCCCATGGAGCCCATGTCGAGCCTGCTGCTGATGCTACTGCTGTTGCTGCTGGGGCGATGGCGTACGGAGGAACACCGGGCGCGACCTCGCCAAATCACGCCGCACGAGAACAGGCTGCGGCTGGGGCATCGTCTGCTGGCAGCGAGCGCGTCCAACTCCGCGGCGCGCCGCAGGAATACGCCGCAGACTGTGGCGACGCTGATGCTGGGGCCAGACCGGTCCCGTGGCGCACCACTACTACCAAGGCGCAGCGGCGTCGGAGAGCTGCCTTGGAGCGAGCCGCGGCTGCCGTGGAGGTCCTGTCCAGCCTGGTGGGGACGGTGCTGTTTCGGCCGGCGAACCGGGGCACCGCCTTCACCAAGGAACAGGGCTGGGAGCTGGCCGAGGAGACCGGGCCCCGTCCGGGCGTCCTCGCCGTCCGGGTCAACACGCGGCGGAATGGGGTGGCAGTGGACGCGGGGAGCAGCGATGCGCCACAGGCCCTGCTAGCCACAGCCGTCATCTGCGGCGTGCCGGTCTGCTCCAAGGAGCCTCCTCCTCGGAACCAAACTCCGGCCTGGTCACACCGCGGAGGAGCTGCTAGCGGCGGCGGAGTCAACGGTGCCGATGGTCTCGGCGTCGCTGTCGGGCAGCACACTCGCTCTCCGTTTTGCGGCGCCGACACCCCCAGCGTTCATCACCATACTCAAACGCAGGCTCGCCGTCCGCCCCTGCCGTCCCCCCATGCCATGGACCCCGCGTGCCCGCACTGGCAGCGAGAGCGTCACGTGGCCAGTTTAATGGCCACATCCATGGCACCAATGTCCAGGCGGGTGGTCCGAGCCGTCGTCCAGGGTGAAACAGCGGCCCCAGCCGAGCAACATCAGCAGGCGCCGCGCTTTCTTTCTTATGCGCAGGCCACCAGGGGAGCACCCCAGCAGCAACAGCAGCAACCGAAGCAACGGCCGCGCCGGCTGCAGCAACAGCGATCCGGTTGCCCGGCGTCCCGTGCCGTGCGGCCCGAGCCTGCGGCCGCTTCTCAGGGCCAGCCCCCTGACGCACGGGACGCGGAGATCGCGCGCCTAAAGCTGGCGCTGCGCGCCCTCAGCGCACTTTTCCCGCAGGACACCGATGGGCACCGGGCCTTCTTAGAAGCAGCATTTACTTCCGCACAGATAAGCCAGCATAATGGCTAGTCGCCGGACTCCCTCCCGTGTACCATCCACCCTGCAGTGGAACGTGCGCTCTCTTGCGGCGCGGTACTCCGAAATGCGAGTTCGCATAGCTGAGGATTCGCCAGAAGTTATCGCGCTGCAGGAGACGTACGTACGTTCACATGACGGGGAGCCCCAGATGCGGCTACCTGGCTACATCGGCTACCACTCCGCCACCAAGTGCGAGGAATCCACCTGTACCGCAGTGCCCTGTTGTGTCACATCTCATCGAAACAAGAATTCAAGGTGCGCGATATATGTCCGGCAGGACGTCCAGCACACCCTCGTCGGCTCGGCGGCGGCAACATCCGATGCCCAGGAGTGCGTGATGGTGACAGTGCGCGTTGGTGGTGGTGACACGTCGGTGGCCAGTGTTTGTGTGCGCCCAGCTGTCGCGTGGAGCGCGCTGTGTTTTCGTGCAGTGTCATCGTGCTGCGCCCCGCGGCAAATCGTCTGGCGATTTTAACGCCCACCATAGTGCGTGGGGCAGTGCGCGCCACTCCGCGCCTAGAGACGACCTGCACGACGCAGCAACGCAGCTGGGACTCACCCCCTTGAACACCGGTGAGCACACCTTTCGACGACGCGGAACACCCGGCTCCTGTATCGACGTTGCCTTCGCATCCAGAGGCATCGAGGCGACATGGCGCCGATCACCATCTTTTGGGGCTCGGATCACTACTCCACCCTGATTGAGCCCACTGCGGCGGAGGCGCGCGCCACACGCACATACTCTATCGTGAACTAGAGTGCGTTCAGGCAGGCTGTAGACTAGGCGGCCGCCTCAGGCGCCCCGTTTTCACTAGTTTGTTCCGGAGCGCCCTCGCAGCCACCCGAAGAGCAGAGGTGAGGGCGGAGCAGCCCACGCCTAACAACAAACTGCTCGAGCTGCGCGAGAAAAGGGATCGCGCAGAGGTAAGGGCGCGACGGACCGACCGAGCCGTCGACTGGACAGTCTACAACAGCCTGGACGCGGGAGCGCGCCGCCACGCCAACAAACTATACTGTCAGCAGTGGGCTTCACTATGCCAAAGGATGGAGGAAGTGCAGGAGTGGCTTCAGGGAACGCTGACAGCAACTGACGCCTGCTTGCACGGCCTCGGTCTGTCGCTGAGCGCGGACAAATCGGTGGCCATGGCTTGCGTTTCGCGCTCGCGCGCGTGCCTTGCGCCACTGTCATTGGACGGAACTCCGATTCTTCGGCGTAAATCGGTGCGGTACCTTGGCCTGGACATCGACCGGCGCCTTTCCTTCCGGCCCGCGGCGACCAACGCCTGTTTGAAGATGAAGAGGATCACCGCCGCCGTGCGCAAGCTAACCGCTCGAGGCCAGGATATCTCCCAGCCAGCCGCGCTGCGACTGTACAACGCCGCAGCATTGGGGGCGGCACTCTACGCGTTGCCGCTCGTCTCGGTGCGCCAACCGTGCTGGAAAAAACTCGACCTCCAGCACCGCAAGTCCCTGCGCGTGTGACTCGGCCTGCCGAAAACCTCCCAATGCGCCACAACACTGGCCGAGGCAGGAGCGTGGCCGCTTCAACTCCAAGCAGCGCGCAGGGCATTGCAGCACATAGACCGGACCCATCGCGTACCGGACGGCGGCTCGCTACTAGCGCATGCGCACGCACTCACGCTGTCGAATTGGTGCGGCGTTGCTCGAATATGAGCGCTTAACTGAAGCCGACCCCCCTACGGCCCCTGTCCGCCCTGGCCTGCTGCCTCGGAGATACAGCGAGATCGTCGGCATCGCGGGAAAGCGGAGCACAACCCTCTGTGCTGTGCAGCAGCTGGCCAGAGCCACCACACACGAAGAGCTTCAGGACCATCTCCTTGTGTACACAGACGGCTAAGTGGTACGGTGGTACGTGACAACCGCTCCCTCGCAGCGGCGGCTACCATCCCCGCCCTGCGTCTCCACACCCAGACACACGCCACCTTCCTGGACTCCTCCACCACGGCGGAGCAGATGTGGATAAAGCTGGGATTGGACCTGCTGCTCTCCATCGTACCTCCGCCACCCAGCAGGGCTCTACTATGCGACTCCCGCACCGCCCTCACCCGCCTGCAGTCTAACGGCCGCGGTACCCCACTAGTGCGGGAAATTCGCTCGCGCATCGAGCGCCTCGCGCAGAGAGGATGTGCTGTGCGTGCACAGTGGGTGCCCGGTCACTGCGGCATCGCTGGCAACGAGGAGGCCGACGAACTCGCGAATGCCGCACACCAACTACCTCCAAGCGATTTCCCCCTTGCGCTGGAGGACGTGCGCGCGGTCATTCAGGACCATCTCCGAAAGCAGCACCCCGACCCACGCATCGCCGGAGGTGAGCGCATCGTCAGCATCAACGACTGCCGCTCTCATTCGCGGTCGCAACGCGCTATGGTCCTCTGCGCGCGCATCGGCTGCGTGTGGCCTGGGGAACGACAGGTGCGTCACGGAATCGCGACTAGTAATGTATGTGACGGATGCGGTGCAGTGGAGACACTGGAGCACCTACTCCTTCACTGTGCCGCGTTCGCTGACGGTAGTCGTGATATGTTCGCGGCCTACAGAGCGCTGGGCATACTTACAGACTCGCTCAAGACGCTACTGTGGCCGCAGGGCAGTGCGCGCAGCCGTGAGCGAACCATAATGAGCATCTGTGCATTACAAGAACAAACGGACTTGACGTCCCGTCTGTTTTACGCCAGGTAGTGTCGCGCAGTGACCGAACGCTGCGCGTGTGCTACCTCGGACGATTAACAGCTGAGCACCCCACCCCAGCTGTTGTGTGCAGTGTTGTGCGCGTGAGCAATTTCTATTCTTCATTGGCTCCACATGCGTGCAACTTGGACAATTGTATTGTTATTGTTATGTAAATAGTGTATGTATCACCTTTTCACGTTTCCTTTCTTACTGTCGCTTCACCTATTTCATTTCACTTCTAAGAACTGCCTGCTATCCTTTATTTCCGCTGCTCCAACTCAGGTGCCGCCGCCGCAGTGATGGCAGATGCCGGGATTAGCAAAAATCTTATACCTTCCTTTTTGTTATTATATTTGAATAAAACACTTACTACTTCTACTACATCTATCAGAGAAATTACGATGCAGGACTACCCGTTGTCTAGGTACACCTTAAGATACCTCCCAAACGGAATTTGCATCGTTTGGGGGGAAAAAGAGGGGCTAGAATTCTTGCGGTGCGATATAGTAACGCTTCAACTAGCAATTGAATGTATACAACGGTTACCTATTATTTATTTCTGATTTTATTTCTATACCACAACCCATAGGGCTTTATTTGCCTACAAAATTCGCTACATAACTGTCCCCGGATTGGTGCCCCTTGTTGTCGGAGTATATATATATAAAAGAACGAACGTAAAAAGTGTACACGGCGCTACATGTCTCTGTGCGAAATGCGCTGTTTTGTAGTTGTTGCCACAGGTGGCGCTGTGATCTGAGGGTGGTAGCAGACACCAAGAAATCTCGAAACATGATTAAAAGCTAACAGTCGCCTATCCCCAGAATTTTCGTCAAATTACACACATTTGCAGCTAGAATAAATGAAAGCTTTTCTTGCCATAGTTGTCATCAATTCACCTTCATCCTATTCAGCTTATAATCAGAATCAAGAAGGAATTAAGCGCTAAAGAAATGGCCTGTTAAGCCTAATGTCGAAATTGTTGCACTCTAGGAAGGATTCCTAAAACTGTTCCTGGTTAAGCCACTTGTGCGCTTGTCATGAACTTAGACCAGCGTATACTCGTCGGAAGGTGGCGTCACAGACGCTTGCCGTTTCCTGACTGCAGGGCACTGCCATTACTCTCCAGCAAAAAAAGTCACCGATTGCCAGAGGTTTGGTCGTTTCGCTAAATTACACATATTTGCTACAAGAATAAATGCAAGCTTTTTCGTCACAGGTTTCGTCAATAAGCCTTTATTCTATTCAGCTCATAATCAGAACGAAGAAGGCCGCAAGTAAGCAGAAATTAAGCGCTAAAAATGGCCCGTTAAGCCTCACGTCGAAATTGTTGCCTTCGAAGAAGGATTCCAAAAACCGTTCCTGGTCGAGCCACTTGTGCGCTCGTCATGAACTGAGACCAGCGTATACTCGTCGGAAGGTGGCGTCACAGACGCTTGCCGTTTCCTAACTGCAGGGCACTGCCATTACTCTCCAGCAAAAAAAGTCACCGATTGCCAGAGGTTTGGTCGTTTCGCTAAAAAACAGACATTTGCCACAAGTATAAACGCAAGCTTTCTCGTCTGAATTTTCGTCAATAAGCCTTTATTCTATTCAGCTCATAATCACAAGGAAGGAGGCCGCGGGTAAGCCGAAATTAAGCGCTAAAAAAATGGCCCGTTAAGCCTCACGTTGAAATAGTTGCACTTGAAGAGGGATTCCAAAAACCGTTCCTGGTCGAGCCACTTGCGCGCTCGTCATGAACTGAGACCAGCGTATACTCGTCGGAAGGTGGCGTCACAGACGCTTGCCGTTTCCTAACTGCAGGGCACTGCCATTACTCTCCAGCAAAAAAAGTCACCGATTGCCAGAGGTTTGGTCGTTTCGCTAAATTACACATATTTGCTACAAGAATAAATGCAAGCTTTTTCGTCACAGGTTTCGTCAATAAGCCTTTATTCTATTCAGCTCATAATCAGAACGAAGAAGGCCGCAGGTAAGCAGAAATTAAGCGCTAAAAAATGGCCCGTTAAGCCTCACGTCGAAATTGTTGCCTTCGAAGAAGGATTCCAAAAACCGTTCCTGGTCGAGCCACTTGTGCGCTCGTCATGAACTGAGACCAGCGTATACTCGTCGGAAGGTGGCGTCACAGACGCTTGCCGTTTCCTAACTGCAGGGCACTGCCATTACTCTCCAGCAAAAAAAGTCACCGATTGCCAGAGGTTTGGTCGTTTCGCTAAATTACACATATTTGCTACAAGAATAAATGCAAGCTTTTTCGTCACAGGTTTCGTCAATAAGCCTTTATTCTATTCAGCTCATAATCAGAACGAAGAAGGCCGCAGGTAAGCAGAAATTAAGCGCTAAAAAATGGCCCTTAAGCCTCACGTCGAAATTGTTGCCTTCGAAGAAGGATTCCAAAAACCGTTCCTGGTCGAGCCACTTGCGCGCTCGTCATAAACTGAGACCAGCGTATACTCGTCGGAAGGTGGCGTCACAGACGCTTGCCGTTTCCTAACTGCAGGGCACTGCCATTACTCTCCAGCAAAAAAAGTCACCGATTGCCAGAGGTTTGGTCGTTTCGCTAAATTACACATATTTGCTACAAGAATAAATGCAAGCTCTTTCGTCACAGGTTTCGTCAATAAGCCTTTATTCTATTCAGCTCATAATCAGAACGAAGAAGGCCGCAGGTAAGCAGAAATTAAGCGCTAAAAAATGGCCCGTTAAGCCTCACGTCGAAATTGTTGCCTTCGAAGAAGGATTCCAAAAACCGTTCCTGGTCGAGCCACTTGTGCGCTCATCATGAACTGAGACCAGCGTATACTCGTCGGAAGGTGGCGTCACAGACGCTTGCCGTTTCCTAACTGCAGGGCACTGCCATTACTCTCCAGCAAAAAAAGTCACCGATTGCCAGAGGTTTGGTCGTTTCGCTAAATTACACATATTTGCTACAAGAATAAATGCAAGCTTTTTCGTCACAGGTTTCGTCAATAAGCCTTTATTCTATTCAGCTCATAATCAGAACGAAGAAGGCCGCAGGTAAGCAGAAATTAAGCGCTAAAAAATGGCCCGTTAAGCCTCACGTCGAAATTGTTGCCTTCGAAGAAGGATTCCAAAAACCGTTCCTGGTCGAGCCACTTGTGCGCTCGTCATGAACTGAGACCAGCGTATACTCGTCGGAAGGTGGCGACACAGACGCTTGCTGTTTCCTAACTGCAGGGCGCTCCCATTACTCTCCAGCAAAAAAAGTCACCGATTGCCAGAGGTTTGGTCGTTTCGTTAAATTACACATATTTGCGACGAGAATAAATGCAAGCTTTTTCGTCAGAGGTTTCGTCAATAAGCCTTTATTCTATTCAGCTCATAATCAGAACGAAGAAGGCCGCAGGTAAGCAGAAATTAAGCGCTAAAAAATGGCCCGTTAAGCCTCAAGTCGAAATTGTTGCCTTCGAAGAAGGATTCCAAAAACCGTTCCTGGTCGAGCCACTTGTGCGCTCGTTATGAACTTAGACCAGCGTATACTCGTCGGAAGGTGGCGACACAGACGCTTGCTGTTTCCTAACTGCAGGGCGCTCCCATTACTCTCCAGCAAAAAAAGTCACCGATTGCCAGAGGTTTGGTCGTTTCGTTAAATTACACATATTTGCTACGAGAATAAATGCAAGCTTTTTCGTCAGAGGTTTCGTCAATAAGCCTTTATTCTGTTCAGCTCGTAATCAGAACGAAGAAGGCCGCAGGTAAGCAGAAATTAAGCGCTAAAAAATGGCCCGTTAAGCCTCACGTCGAAATTGTTGCCTTCGAAGAAGGATTCCAAAAACCGTTCCTGGTCGAGCCACTTGTGCGCTCGTTATGAACTTAGACCAGCGTATACTCGTCGGAAGGTGGCGACACAGACGCTTGCTGTTTCCTAACTGCAGGGCGCTCCCATTACTCTCCAGCAAAAAAAGTCACCGATTGCCAGAGGTTTGGTCGTTTCGTTAAATTACACATATTTGCTACGAGAATAAATGCAAGCTTTTTCGTCAGAGGTTTCGTCAATAAGCCTTTATTCTGTTCAGCTCGTAATCAGAACGAAGAAGGCCGCAGGTAAGCAGAAATTAAGCGCTAAAAAATGGCCCGTTAAGCCTCACGTCGAAATTGTTGCCTTCGAAGAAGGATTCCAAAAACCGTTCCTGGTCGAGCCACTTGTGCGCTCGTCATGAACTGAGTCCAGCGTATACTCGTCGGAAGGTGGCGACACAGACGCTTGCTGTTTCCTAACTGCAGGGCGCTCCCATTACTATCCAGCAAAAAAAGTCACCGATTGCCAGATGTTTGGTCGTTTCGTTAAATTACACATATTTGCTACGAGAATAAATGCAAGCTTTTTCGTCAGAGGTTTCGTCAATAAGCCTTTATTCTATTCAGCTCATAATCAGAACGAAGAAGGCCGCAGGTAAGCAGAAATTAAGCGCTAAAAAATGGCCCGTTAAGCCTCACGTCGAAATTGTTGCCTTCGAAGAAGGATTCCAAAAACCGTTCCTGGTCGAGCCACTTGTGCGCTCGTCATGAACTGAGTCCAGCGTATACTCGTCGGAAGGTGGCGACACAGACGCTTGCTGTTTCCTAACTGCAGTGCGCTCCCATTACTCTCCAGCAAAAAAAGTCACCGATTGCCAGAGGTTTCGTCGTTTTGTTAAGTTACAGACATTTGCAACAAGAATAAAAGCAAGCTTTTTCGTCAGAATTTTCGTCAATAAGCCTTTATTCTATTCAGCTCATAATCAGAACGAAGAAGGCCGTAGGTAAGCAGAAATTAAGCGCTAAAAAATGGCCCGTTAAGCCTCACGTCGAAATTGTTGCACTCGAAGGATTCCAAAAACCGTTCCTGGTTGAGCCACTTGTGCGCTCTTCATGAACTGAGGACAGCGTATACATGGCGGTAGGTGGTGGCACAGACGTTTGCCGTTTCGTAACTGCAGGGCACTGCAATTACTCTCCAGCAAAAAAAGTCACCGATCGCCAGAAGTTTCGTCGTTTCGTTAAATTACAGACATTTGCCACAAGTATAAACGCAAGCTCTCTCGTCTGAATTTTCGTCAATAAGCCTTTATTCTATTCAGCTCATAATCACAACGAAGGAGGCCGCGGGTAAGCCGAAATTAAGCGCTAAAGAAATAGCGCGAAGCCTCACGTCGAAATTGTTCCACTCGAAGAAGGATTCCTAAAACCTTTGCTGGTTGAGCCAAGTGCCCTCGTCATGAACTGAGCCCAGCGAATACTCGGCGGCAGGTGGCATCACAGACACTTGCCGTTTTAGAACTGCAGGGCACTCAAGTTAGTCTCCAGCAAAAAAGTCCAGCAAATAATTGTTTTTTTTTGGGGGGGGGGAGGAAATCGTGCAGTATGTGATATATGTGACAGATACTGCGCGATTTTCTTTTCTAAAAACAACAATTATATTTCTTATATGTTTCGTCGGTTTGTCAGATCACACACATTTGCGAGCAGAACAAATGCAAGCTTTTAAGGCAAAATACATTAATGGCTCATTCTCCCTTCCGTCTGTCGTCCGATAGATCCAGCAACTCTATAAGCAAAAAAAAATCTTTATGGACGATGGGATTCGAACAACCATCCTTTCGTTGTGCAGCCGAGCGTGCCAACAACTACGCTACTTCCTGCCAACGAATACGTAGTTCTTGTCTAGGACACTGCAGATTGTTTGCGGAAAGCCGTGGAATCAGACGGATGTGTCCCGAACGCCCTCCATTGTCTCCAGCATATAAGATTCCGGATCAGTTGTGTACTAATTAACATCTTAACCACACATCAATGACAGAAGCAGCAACACCGCGCTAAAGGCTTTGGCCTCACAGCACTTTAGGTCCACAAGGTGCCCCTCTGAATTTTTTATCACGTCAATTCGTCTTCATTCTATTCAGCTGATAGTCCCAACGAAGGAGGGCGTGGTTAAGCAGAAATTAAGCGCTAATGAAGTAGCCGGTTCAGCCTCACGTCAAATTTCGTATGCTCGAAGAAATTCCTAAAACTGCTGCTGGTTGAGCAATATGTGCACTGGTCATTAACTCAGTCTATCGAGTACACAGCTGCAGGTGGCGTCACGGGTGTTTGGTGTTTCCTAACGGTAGTGCGCTCCCATAAGGCTCCTGCAAAAAAAGTCGCCGATCGCCAGAAGTTTCGTCGTTTCGTCAAATTACACACATTTGCGACCAGAATAAAAGCAAGCTTTTTCGTCAGAGTTTTCGTGAATACGCCTTTATTCTATTCAGCTCATAATCAGAACGAAGGAGACCGTGAGTAAGCAGAAATTAAGCGCTAAAAAATGGCTCGTTATGCCTCACATCGAAATTGTTGCACTCGAAGAAGGAATCCTAAACACGTTCTTGGTTGAGAGACTTGTGCGCTCGTCATGAACTGTGCCCAGCGATTACGTACTCGGCGGCAGGTGGTGTCTGAGACGCTTGCCGTTTCCTAACTGCAAGGCACTCCCATTAGTACCCAGCAAAAAAATGTCGCCGATCGCCATAAGTTGCGCCGTTTTCTTAGATCACACACATTTGCGAGCATAATAAATGCAAGCTTTTTTTGTGGGAGTTTTCGTCAATTCGTCTTCATTCTATTCAGCTGATAGTCGTAACAATGGAGGCCGCGGGTAAGCAGAAATTGAACGCAAAGAAAGGGAGCGTTAAGCCTCACGTCGTAATTGTTGCACTCGAAGAAGGATTCCTAAAGCCGTTGCTGGTTGAGCCACCTGTGCTCTCGTCATGAACTGAGCCCAGCGAATATTCGGCGGCAGGTGGCGTCACAGACGTTTGCCGTTTCTTAACTGCAGGGCACTCGAATTAGTCTACAGCAAAAAAAAGTCGCCGATCGCCATAAGTTGCGCCGTTTCCTCAGATCACACACAGTTGCGAGCAGAATAAATGCAAGCGTTTAAGGCGAAAAACATTAATGGCTCATTCTCTCGTCCGTCCGTCGTCCGTTAGATCCAGCAACTCTATAACAAAAAAAAAAATCATTGTGAGCGATGGGATTCGAACAACCAACCTTCTATTGCGCAGCCCAGCGTGCTAGCAACCGCTCTACTTCCCGCCGACGGATATGTAGTTCTTGTCTAGGACAGTGCAGATTGCGGAAAGCCGTGGAATCACACGGATGCCTCCCAAACGCCCTACGGTGTCTCCAGGATTTAAGATTCACAATCAATTGTGCACTAATTAACATCTTAATCGCACATCAGTGACACAAGCAGCAACACCGTGGTAAAGGCTTTCGCCTGACCGCACTTTAGGTCAACAAAGTGCCCTCTCTGAATTTTTTATCATTGTTTTCGTCAATTTGTCTTTAATCATAGTCACAACGAAGGAGGCCGCGGTTAAGCAGAAATCGGGCGCTAATGAAGTGGCCGCGGTTAAGCCTCACGTCGATTTTCGTGCGCTCGAAGGATTCCTAAAACTGTTGCTGGCTGACTAATATGTGCACTCGTCATTAACTCAGTCTATCGAGTACACAGAGGCAGGTGACGTCACGGGTGCTTGCTGTTTCCTAACGGTAGTGCGCTCCCTTTAGTATCCTGGAAAAAAAATCGACGATCGCCAGAGGATTGGTCGTTCCAGCAGATTTTACACATTAGCGCCTAGAATAAAAACAAACTTTATTTGTCAGAGTTTTCGTTATTTCACCTTAATTCTATTCAGCTCATTGTCACAACGAAGGAGGCCCCAGATAAGTTTAAGTTAAGCGCTAATGAACTGGCCGGTTAAGCCTCACGTTGGTTTTCCCAGGGTCGAAGGATTCCTAAAACTGTTTCTGGTTGACCCATATGTGTAGTCATCATTAACTCCGCCCAGCGAATTCACGGCGGGAGGTGGCGCAGTAATCGCTTGCCGTTTCCTATCGGTAGTGCGTTCCCATGTAAGCACCCTGCAAAAAAAAAAAAAAAAGTCGCCGATCGCGAGGTTTCGCCGTTTCGGAAAATTTTACACAATTGTGGCCAGAATAAAGAAAACTTTATTTGCCAGTTTTCGTTCCCCTTTATTGTATTCAGCTAAAAATCGCAACGAAGGATGCCGCAGATTAGTAGAAATTAAACTCTAATGAAATGGCTGGTTAAGCCTTACGTCATTAAGTTTCTTGCGCTCGGATTCGTAAAAGCGTTCCTGGTTCACCAATATGTGCACTCGTCATTATATAGCAATATGGTTCAGTAATATCTGCACTCGTCAACTCACCCTATCGAGTCATCGGCGGCAGATGGCGTCACAGACGCTTGCCGTTTCCTACCGGTAGTGGGCTCCCATTAGGCTCCTGTAAAAAACTGCCTATTGCCAGAGGTTTGGTCGTTTCAGCAAATTTTACAAATTTGTGCCTAGAATAAAAGCAAGCTTTGTCAGTTTTTGTTATTTCACCTTTATTCTATTCAGCTCATCGTCACAACGGAGGCAGCAGATAAGCAGAAATTAGGCCCCAATGATCTGGCTCGTTAAACGTCACATAGAGTTTCCGGCACTCAAATCATCCTTAAAATCATACTGACTGCACCTTATGTGCACTCGTCATTAACCCAGCGCAGCGAATCCACGGCGGAAGGTGGCGAAGTAATCACTTGCCGTTTCCTATCGGTAGTGCGCTCCCATAATGCTCACGCGAAAAAGTCGCCGATCGCCAGAAGTTAAGATGTTTGGGCAAATTTTACACATTTCCTCCCAGAATAAAAGCAAACTTTATTTGATAAGAGTTTTCGTTATTTCACATTTATCCTATTCAGCTATAGTCACAACGAAGGTTCATTATTTCACATTTATCCTATTCAGCTATAGTCACAACGAAGGAAGCCGCAGACAAGTAGAAATTAAGCGCTAATGATTTAGGTGGCTAAGCCACAGTAGATTTTCATGCACTCGACCACGCTGCCCATTTGTATGCGAGGCATCGGTGTGGGCACAGCGCTGGAAGCTGCTGAACACCGTGGTGGTCAAGCTCCGAGAAACGTTCAGTCCCGCACTGACAGGTCGGTGCAAACCAACCGTAGGTAGTTTTAATGCGAAAGCATTTTTTGGCTCATAAGTGCAGTCATCTGTAGCTGTGGACGGAAGCTGTAAACAAAGCGTATCTGCACAAATATAATAAGAATAATCAAATACGGAAGCGTAAGTGAGAGTTGTACCCATGCCTTCGGTTTGCGCAACAGGAACATTTCTACTCCGCGAAAGGTTTTTCTTTCTTTAAAGGATGGTTCAACATTTGAAGTTGAATAAAGGCGAGTCTAGTAAATGCACAGATGTCTCAGAAATGCATCTTCGAGATATGTACTGAGGAGTACATGAGTAATTATGAGCATCTAGATTACAGTTGTACGTTTCAGATAGCCTTCATTGAATACGAGAAAGCATTTGGCTCAGTGGAGACCTCAGCAGTCACGAAGGCATTGTGGAATCAGGGTGTAGAAGAGCCTTAGGTCAAAACACTGGAAGATATCTATAGCAACTGCACAGCTACTATATTGCTCTATAAAGTCAGCAATGAAATTCCGTTAAGGAAGGGGGTCAGGCAGGGAGACACGATCTCGCCAATGCTATTCACCGCCACCTGTTTACAAGAGGAATTCCAAGGCCTGAATTGGGAACATTTGGGGATGAGAATTGAGAATACCTAAATAACCTGCAATTCGCTGATGACATAGCCTTGCTGAGTCACTCAGGAGGTGAACTGCAAAACATGATCAATGAGTTAGACAGGCAGAGCAAGACAGTAGATCTAAAAATTAACATGCAGAAAACAAGGCTAATGTTCAACAGCCTAGCAAGGGAACAGCAGTTCACAAGTGGCAGCGAGGTGCTGGAATTGGTAAAGGAATACTTAGGGCAGGTAGTGACGGCTGATCCGGATCATGAGAGGGAAATAACTAGAAGGATAAGAATGGGGTGGAGCACATATGGCAGGTTCTCTCAGATCATGAATGACAGTTAACCGATATCCCTCAAGAGAAAAGTGTACAAAAGGTGCACCTTACCGGTACTCACCTAAGAGGCAGAAACTTGGAGGCTAATGAGAAGTGTTCAGCTTAAGTTAAGGACAACGCAGTGAGCCATGGAAAGAAAAATAGTAGTAACGTTAAGAGGCCGGAAGCGGGCAGAGTGGGTGAGAGAACAAACACGGGTTAATGACATTGTTGTCGAAATCAAGAGGAAGAAATGGGCTTGGGCAGGGCATGTAATGCGAAGGCAAGATAACCGCTGGTCCTGAAGGGTAACGGAGTGGATTCCAAGAGAAGGCAAGCATAGCAGGGGGCAGCAGATGGTTAGGTCGGCGGATGAGATTAAGAATTTTGCAGGCATATGGTGGCCGCAGCTGGCAAAGGACAGGGTTAATTGGAGAGACATGGGAGAGGCCTTTGCCCTGCAGTGGACGTAGTAAGGCTGATGATGATGATGTTTTCAGTAAATTTCCTCCATGCTTGGAGTGCAGTCATAGCGCCATCATGCGGCAGCACCCACTGACCTGCCCTCTCTCGCAATGTACGCCGTTGGTCCAGTAGATGTCTTGCGTGTAGGCGAGATGGCGGACGTGCATGAGAAGGAGGAGGAACGGACCTAAGTGCACCCCAGGAATTTTTAGCATAGCGTGTACCGCTACCGCTACTGCCACCGTTTACGGCTGCCAGCCACTTCGCACGTATCGATTGGTCCTGACGCGGGAGGCGCGCAAGCTGGCTTGCACGTGGCACCATGTGCCGCCCTCAGGACGATCTGTGCAAGTCCACTGACAGCGATCGTTGCGCTCAATGTGTCTAATATCATGAGGTGACATTTGAGACGTACCATGCAGGAACAGTGCCCCAATTGCAACGTAACAGCCGAGTTTGCATTGCATGGGTTAGTATGGAAGCTACACCAGGACTGGCGTACGAAAATGTAGCAGACATGAAAACACAGCACCCGGGTATGTAAGAGCAGGGCACTGTATCTGCAAAACTGCAGCACACCGCACTACAGAATACGTAGCAATGCTTGCTAATCACGTATTATCTCAAACCAATGCAACGCTGCCGTGCCACAGTTTATTTCAGCAAAGCTTTTAACAAAATTTTACACAGTATGACAGCTTGTCACAAGGATACATTGATGATGGACGAAAATTTGCACTTTATTTGTGGATAGCTTTCCAGCAGGCACACAGAGTTTCACAAAAATCGTACTCTTTCCTGGCTACTGACAACTTTTTTCTTCACTTGCTCAATTCCTTCCTTCTAGATAAACCAAATCGTCGAGGTTAAAATAGTAAAATACAGTTTGTTAGCAGCAAAACAGGAGAACAAGGGAGAGACACTAATACTTTCTATTTACATAGCAACGAGCGCAAAAGTGAACTGAGAAATTAGTGTCCTTGTATTGAAGTATTTCACCAGATGCAGCATCAGGACATTTTTCCAGACGTGCAATTTTTTCTTTCGTTTCCTTGCAGGCTTTCACTTTAAGCGGCCACACCTGCAAAAGCAAGAAAAAATTCCTGTTTCATTCATTTGATCACAACTCGAATGAAACTACAGCTGCTGTAACGATATTTCCCTTAGAGTAGCAGATGCAGCATTTTTTTTTTTTTTTATTGGAATGGTAGCGCTAAAATGCAGCTGAACCACAGACTAGCCATGTTTCAAGTAAATCATAGACTATATTCCGCAACAACTTTGTCTGGCAATAGAGGCAAAGCTGCAGAGTCAAATCATGCCCGTTCAACCTAAGCTGCGGAATACAGCGCCCGCTTGCAGCTTTCAGTTTTCACTTAAAGCATACTGTCAATATTCATTATTAAGGCACATCTTTAACGCAACAGCTAACTACCAGTGTTGAAAGTCAAGGAGAAAAATTTTGCTTGATTAAAACAAATGTGCTAGGCACCTCTAGTTACAAGAAGCTTGAATAGATGGCGCCAGCTGCCCTGATGACGGTGTGAAGGTACCATAGAGAAACCAAATTGCTAGGCAGCCAGGCGCACTGCCGTGCGGCTCAACTTTTTTGTGGAATGACTCAGTCATGGATGTTCAGCCTTTGTGGTCTTTGTTATTGCCAAAAAAAGCTGTCACTGAGTATATATAGCCTAGCAAAGTTTGGAGGTTCAATAATCAAGAGTGCCTAACTCTGAAGTTGAACAAGGTGGAAAGAGAATTTGTTTTATCAATACAAGGACGAGCAGGTTACATATCCGACTATATACAGTAGAACCCCGCTATAGTGAGCTGCTGTCTCATTTCGCATTCCATAGGATATAGATTTTCTTTTGGTTAGAGTAAAATTTTTTTCCCAAGAAACGAATATATTAAAGCGTGTCTGGCCGTGGCGATGTAATTCCCGCGAAATGATGACATCGCGGCACGCTCGAAGTCTAGGATCGCGAGGCATATGGATACCGAATAAGATAAAACGGCGTTCTTTGGGGTGGCTTCACCACAAAGCTCGAAAGCTGCGAGGAGAAGCCAACTTTTCGAAATCCTTGAGGGCGTGAGGCAAAGCACACGATGTGCACGAAAAAGTGAGGCGGGATTTGAATGTAGAAAGAAGGCGGCGCGGGTCGCTGAGAAACGTTTATGGTTTATAGGAGTTTAACGTCGCAGAGCGACTCGGGTTATGAGGGACGCCGTAGTGAAGGGCTCCGGAAATTTCGACCACCTGGGGTTCTTTTACGTGCACTGACATCGCACTGTACATGGGCCTCTAGAATTCCGCCTCCATCGAAATTCGACTACCACTCAGAAAGGAAAGCCAGTAAAGTACAGTGAGGACTTGAAAAGGAAAGAAAAGAGGCGAGCGTTCGTAGCACGGCAGCGCGAAGTGGAGGCGTGGCGGCATTGTATAGGCAGTTCTGCCTTTCTTGACTTTGCCGCACGCATTTCTTAACTACTACCTCTAAAATGATGCTGAAGCCGCAGACGACGATGCCGTGATAATGGAAAGCTTTGGATTTCACATACAATCACAACAGGTAAAATTACTAGCATATAAAACTCTTGTCAGGTCAAAGTTAGATTACGCATCGCCAGTTTGGAACCCTCATCAAGTTTACCCTATCAATGCGCTCGAGTCACTTCAAAACAGAGCAGCCAGATTCATTCATTCCTCCTATTCGTACGATATCAGTGTAACATCTTTAAAAGCGGAATCCAGTTTAGCGCCCCTTTCACTTCGTCGTCGTATTTCTAGCCTCTGCCTATACCATAAATTTTTCCATAGTTCGCTGCGCTGCGCTCCCTACATTGCCCCGCCAGCCGGCATATCCCACCACATTCGTCATCCTTTCCAAGTGTTTCGCCCCCGTGCCCGTACTGTTACCTGTGCCGCTTCTTTTTTTCACCGTGTTTCTGTAGACTGGAACGACCTCTCCAATGACATCGCTACCATCTCATGCCCATCCACATTCGCCGAAGCTGTTACCAACCATTTTTCAACATAACACTTGTTCATTTGACTGTATGTACCCACCCCTTATGTAATACCCCCAGTGGGTCTTTAAGGTATTAAAATGAAATGAAATGAAATGAAATGTTGTATTCGTCTAAATATGGTACTTTCACAAGACACGAACGATGTAGCTGCCGCGGTGGCTTAGTGGTTATGTTGCTCGGCTACTGACCTGAAATACGAGCGCTCGCTCCTGGCCGAAGCAGTCGCATATCGATGGAGGCGATATGCTAGAGGCCCGTGCACTGTGTGATGTCAGTGCATGTTAAAAAATCCCAAGTGGTTGAAATTTCCAGGGCCCTTCATTACGGCTTCCCTGACAGCCCGAGTCGCTTTGGGACGTTAAACCCCCATAAACCAAACCATAAATGATGTCGCAAACATAACATGTGATAACTGCAAATAATTATCGCATAAAGGGACAATAAGAGCGGGAGGTAAGATATTTCTGAATGTTCCTTTCAAAAACCAACACTTCATGCTTAGCAAGCAGCCAGGGAGTGTATACAGTAGCCAGACCCATGCCATCACCAACAACTGATATAGTAAAGACCCTGGTATAGCAAAGATTTCTGCTGGTCCGAGCTACTTTACTATAGAGGGGTTCTACCGTACTTGGGGTGTAAATGCACATGCCCACTCAACCAGGGATGCTCACCCGATTCAATGCACATCACTGCCATCGCTGTCCTTGCCCCCTTTCACTCAGCGCCCGATGTCTCAGAAGAGGCTTCCTGGGCCCCCTGCTCAGCGGCCTTGGCATCGGGCACCCACAGGCCGGAGTCAACGCAGCGCTTCATGTGGTACCTAGCCTCCTCCTCAGGTATGGTGGCAATCACTTCCTTCAGCATCTCCAGGTCGCGCGACTCGAAGCACTTCTGCAGCGACTGCACAGGCGATCAATGCAAGCAATGTCAAAAGAAAAACATGGGACAATTCTGAAGCTACCTCACCTCTTCATCGACATCATTATTGTTGACGTCTGATTAACCCTGTCTCACACCAGCTGCGGCCATCTTGGCTCACATTTTTGATGTCGTCACCCTGCCTGCCTCTCTGCTGTCCCCTGATGCGTCTTTTCTCCATTGAAATCCACTTTGCTACCCTAAATGACCATTAGTCGTCCGTTGTGCGCATTCGATGTTCCACCCAAGTCATTTTATTCTTCTAGATTGAACCTAGGATTTCACATTCATGTGTTCGCACTCTAACCATGCTTCCATTGTTTCTAAAATTTTAATTTCCATACCTTGATGTGTTGCTCTCAGTTCCATCTCAAGTCTTTTTGCCAGCCTTCCAAGTTTCAGCCCCGTGAGTTGGTAGTAGCGAGAAGTTAGGAAGGCAGCCAGGAATACAACTACTGCTTCATCATTTTAATTTGCTTGAATGCTTATGCTAGCTCAAGTGCACGAACAGCCGTTATTTTGCAGGCTGCCTCATGTGACTGCAACCAAGTGAAGAAACTCAATGACAAACAATTTACCAGGCATAGGCGAATGCCATGTGATGATCCATGTTTGCGAATGTCTTTTGCACGGTTCAAGGCACAAAAAACAAGCACAAAAAAATTTTGTCTCTACTTATTACTTTACAGGACAACTCGGTGGGCTTTTCGAACATTTTTGAGTTTACACATCACATTTCTCAGCAGTCCCCTCTATCTGCCGCAGAAAGCCACTTTTCAGAAAACCGACAAGAAGTATTTTAAAACAGCAAATACCAGGAAACTGAAACTGGGTTTTGGCCAAACTATGACGTTAAGGATACTGAGGCAAAACTTGTCATGAATGTGTGGACTGCCCAACTGGTGACTGACAGCCTGCATCACTATTTGCCTGATATTACTGAAAACAAGCTCGAAATTTGTTCCTTCAGCAAAGGGAGAGATAACATCAATAAACGTGCAAACTCTGACATCGCACAAGCAAGGTTGCTCGCACAAATCGCCCCGATTGAGGCCACGAAAAGGGGGAATTTTAACATTAATTTGTGCTGAAACAAAATGCTACCCAGCTGCAAAATTTGGCACACAGTTCAGAAGACTGTAGAGAATGTACTGTGAAAGTTTCACTAAAATCTGTGCAGGTGAAAAAAAAAAAAAATGGCAGAGTTGACCTTCAATATGAGGACAGCAAAACAGTGAACCCCAAGCCGAAGTGCATACAGCTGAGCTACGTTTCACTCTGTCACTCAGAGGGTCTGCTCAGCACCACTACGGTGTTGCAAACAACTTGACTCACCTCTGGAAGTGTCTCAAACACCTCGACTGGGTCAAGACCACCAGGTCCTAGCCTCTCCTGCCGCTCTTTCTGCAAAGTTTTTGAAGCCACAACCAAACAATCACGTCAGATCTTTTGTTCCTCGCTTCTAAGGAAAAGCACACATAGGTGGCAAAGCATGGTCAAACAAGTACAGTGAAACCTCGTTATAGCAAACAGGTAAAAAATCGTAAAATAGCTCGCTATAGCTGGAATTCATAATAAAAAATGCACGCAATACCGGAAAAAATAAGTCACTGAAGGGACAGCAATTCAGGCGATCCTTACTAGAGAAATGGAGAGATTTTCACAGGTTACAGCAGCGTTTCGAAGGCGCTCGCGGCTACTCCAGAGACCGCAAAAGAACCTAGCGCGTTAGGTTTGCTTTTCCGCACAGCACTGCAAGTGCAGGTTAAGCGCCAGCTACAATAGCTTCACCGCATCACAGCCGTGTTGCGTGGAGAGCGGTAAGTCAGAGAGGAAGCTATTGCTGTTTTCCCCACCTCCGCGACAGCCGACATGAGCGCAGGGTTGTTACTGCAATCGTACAACTACCTGCGCTGCTGCTTCCAGGGTGCTGTCAATGGATGCCAAAAGCGTGAACGCGTGCTGACTGCCGGACTACAAGCTTACACGCTGCTGTTGGCAGGTGCGAGATTAAAGCGCAAACCTTGACACTTGCCGCATCGCCACCAGTCAGCTGTGTAGTGCAGCGAAGCCTGCCGCCTGAACAGGCACCGTTTGGCGCTGGGGAATTCGGTTTCATGGCCAACCGCGTTCAATAAAGCAGAAATTGCATTTGTTTGTCAAAAATACTCATGAAGAGTTCGATATAATTCGTAATATCCGTTTTCATTATATCTAGGTTTGACTCTATCAGTGGTGATTGTTTGGCCCGTTGAGTGACAAGGGGAATATGTGCGACTAGGAGAGACCATTGGCCCTCGTTAACCATTTGCCATTGTACGCTTCTTCATCAGTTTCAGCGAAAAATATACCCATTACATGAGTGGTGGCCAGTGCTTTCAACATGCTGGAGAACGCTTTTTTTTTTTCCGTTCAAGGCAGGGTGGCAGCAACCTCTCACCTCTTCGATCTCTTTCACCGCTTCCTCCAGCTTTTCCCTTGCCCTCAGCTGGACACGCTCCTTGAAACCCTTCAGCTCATCGTCAAAGGCATCCTTGTACTGCTGATCGGCCATCTGGATTCTGAAGGACAAGGGAAAGGAGAAATTGGTAATGCCTTTCGAAAACCTCAACACGCAGCTAAGTCGTAAAAGAAAGAGTAGAATCAAGACGAAATGCTTGTCGCCACTTTTCAACCCGCGCATTCCAACGCAGAGCCCGCAAAATCAACAGCAGTGCTCATAATCTGCCCAGGCAGATATACCAGTGCGCGCTCACCGTGTAAAAAACGAGGAAATGCAGGAACGGGGGTCCACTTCCAGCTGCTTGCCCAACTCCAGGATGTACTGGATGCAGATGCATTGGTGGGCGACGTGTGCCATGAGTTCGTGTTTCTGCACGGGAGATACAAGGACATGCACTATGAAACGCCAAGCACTCGTCCTGTAGTGGACCTCGTTTCCTGGTGTTCGAGGAACTAAATGAACACTGACATGCCACTGCTGCACAAGCTGCGCAAGCCATGGTCTGTTGGTGTGATTAGGCGGTGGCCGAAATAGCGTGCAACGCTTCCAAAATTTGCGTGCCTCTTCCCGATGGCGATGTTCATGACTGAAAAGTAGCTTGTCATACGTTCTAAGTACAGACAAGCATCTTTCGTTGCGACAAAGCTCAAGTACCACAAATGGCAATGTCTTATCCTCATCAAGACCTTGAGAAGAGTGACAAGCAGTGTAGTGATATGCGGCTGGCACGCCTATTCGCTCCGACTTGATCCGTGCAAAAATGAGTTCGCCATTAGTGAAAATTATAACCACAGGGTTCAATAAATGAGCAATGGTGTGCCTTGTTTATGATTTGCAATGCCAAGCATGGTGTTCCACACAGATGCATTGTCTCAGTCACAAACATTAATGAGGCTTTGAGAGGGAAAAGCGATACGTGGCATAGTGATACAGTAAAAGCTCATTAATTTGAACTCGGTTTAATTTGAACTGATGCCCGGGTCCCGGCACAGCCCTGTGTATTTCAATGGGGGAAAACTTGATAATTCGAACAAGTCGGCATCCGCAACGGTTAATTCAAACTAGGAGCTCCTGGGTAACACCGCTCCTCGTAGATAGAAGTTGACCCATGAGTACAACACGCTCCAAATTTACTAGAGATGTAAAACAATAAAAAAGAAAAAAAAGCGCCGAGTGCGTGACGCTGGCGGAAGTTGCGCTCCGAAGCGTGCCGTAGCAGGTTTTCCCTGCCGGAGAACTCGCCCGCACCGCTGATGCTTCGGCGCAAGCTGTTCCAGGTTTTCGTTGTTTCACGGTCACTGGGTCGCGATAACGTGGTGTGCACAATGCAGTTCGGCCAGTTCGGCTGCCGCAGTCATGCGGTTTGTCGGTGCCGCCAGGTACGTGGACAGCAGTGTGGAGATGTCGAAGCCTTTGAGTGACGCCGATATAATTGAGGCAGCATGCTGTCGGCAGACGCCACACGGCTCACGTGTGGTGAGAACAGCCAACAGTGGTGAGCTTGACGACAGCCTCAAGCCCATGCCATCGCCAAGTGCATGTGAAGTAGTATTGGCACTCGATGTTGCAGCACGCTACTTTTCTGCCAATGAAAACTCGGATGTTGTGCTGGAGCTCTTGGACAAGCTGCAGATGACGATGATGGACTCTCGGCAGACGAAACGCAAGCACATGCGCATCACTGATTACTTGTAATTTTGACAACCCCTCCCCGTAAATAAACATGTTTTGGAGCATAAACAGCGTCACATATTCCAGCATTAAAGCCTGGTGCTCACGTGAATGCATTCCAGTACTTGTTTCTGGTGCATAAATGGACGATCAATTTATTTCATTTGCCATTAGGGCTGCCTGAATTTGATGCCACAAATGTGTAGTAGTGGCTAGCCCATGATAATGAGTCTAGATGCGACTGCTTCGGGTTCTGCCCGTGCGGCGGGGTGCAATGACCGCTCATTCTAGCGCCCATTCTACAATTCAAACTTTGCCTAATTTGAACAATATTCCGGTCTCCTACGAGTTCAATTTAACGAGCTTTTACTGTATGCTTTTCTGGATGCACCACTCGCGTAGCTTCCACAATGTTGCATGACAAGTGTGAAACTGACTCACTGGTTCCCCAGTCACAACTCTTCTGCATCAGTTTTTGCTAAACACTCTAAAGACAGTGAAAAAGTCTGCAATGAACATGTACTGCGGTGGGCAAAAGTAAGAGCCTCCCCTCGTTTTCCGAAGCTTGCCGCTTTGCATTGGGGGCGCCACCTAATGAAACCCCTCTGCTGCCGAGACCGGTGCACTGGGCTGCTCTCAACAGCACGTAGGCTTCATCAGATGGCGCCCCCACCCATGCAGAGTGGCAAGCTTCGGAAAACGAGGGGGGGGGGGGGGGGGTCTCCCATGACTGTATTCTGTACAAAAAAGACAGCGAAGATTTGTCGAGAACTAGGATTCTGACTACCACAACCGTAGTTCATACCGTTAGTGACACTTCTCGCTTAACAGTAAGTGATTGTCAGTATGCACCTTTAACCATCACAACTTTGTGAGGGAGCCTTTCTTTAAAAAAATCTCAAATGTTCTTTTTAATAGAAACAAACATTAACGTTCAAAGCAAAGTCCGCTCAAACGCACCGAACGCTCCGCTCGAACACGCCGAACGCTATGTATCAAGAGGGCACAAACGAATTCATTTGCTACCTTTTTGAAGAATGTTGCTTGAAAGAACACTAATCTTTGACCTGTTAATAAAGAATTTCCTTCCGACTTGAACTGTACTGCTTGAACCTACAGAACATAGTGTTTTCGTGTTTCTCTTGGTGGAAAGATGAGGTGAAGTAAATTTTTTTTTCTCTCTGCCGACACTAAGTAACAACTTGAAATAGCTACAAAATGAGTAGCTTCAGACTGTCGGCCACTTTGGAAAAGAACTTAGCTGCGTTATCTATCGGATGCTGCTGGACCACTTTTACTGGGGACCTCACCACCTCATTTCTTTGCAGCTTCACTGCTAGGTAAAGCTTCCACTCGGGCACTTGCAACACTTTATGGTGCTAACTTGAAGTTTCCTGGGACAGCCAGTTTTTCCTTAGTTTCACCAATAAATTCAGAGTGATGTGGCACCCCAAGGACAAGGACATAGACGGAGCGACGACTTTTGCTGATAAATTTGTGCCGGTTTCAGTAAGCTACCCGAAATTGTGGAATATGTCCAAAAACAGCCCTTAATGATCCTGCTTTATTGTCTCCCAGGGGCTACGTCTCGCCTCTCAGGCTGGAGGTTGAACACATGCAGTGTAGGCCACGTACGGGCATGCACACATGTGAATAGTCAATTGCTACTTATTGGCACACAAGTCGGCAATTTAGTGTTATGGACGCCCGGCCATGAACACACAGACATAGGGAGTGCAAAAACAGGGAAAGCTGGCTTGGGGAAACCGGACACGGAATGCTGAAAATGTAACAACATAAAGCACTTTGTGCACTGACAATAAGCTCCGATTGCACAAAGACGTGGTCACTTGCCTCGTCCATCTCGAGCCTTATACACCACAGTACGAGGTAGTTGGCCGTGTACTCGCATGCCAGATGTGGCTGCTCCAGGAGGAAGCGCCGGCTGTCGTCGTACTTCTGCAGCATCCCATACTGCTTCAGCAGGGGCTCGTTCTCGGCCACATACTTTTTCTGCGGGACAACAAAACGCAGGCTACAATGTGAGTGAGCACGTCACTCGAGAACACCTAGCCTCACTCTGATGTGCGGCCAAGAAGAAAATTGTTAAGATAGCAGTAGATGTCACGCTAATAGGCTAACCAGTAGCCTATTAAGTAACGACAACATAACCAAAGGCAGCCACAATAATAAAAAACATTAAAAAACCAGCAACTCCCCAAAGCTTTCACAACATAAAAAAAAAATGGAGCAGGGATTAACAGGGACACTTTCACCAAGAGCAGAGGTTCTACAAGCCAGAGAAGGTTAAAAACAAAACACAGGTGCCACCATTACTGGCGAATCCCGCAAGCAAACTGCGGCACTACGCTGTAATTCAGTTAAAAACCATGACTGCGGAGTCCTTTTCAGTGCAGACGTCCCATACATAAAATCGAATGGCAGAAAAATTTTTTAACGCAATTTTCAGAGCAATCAACAAGCGCTTCGCTGCTGTACAAACGTTGACACAACCAGCATCGAACTCTGCTGTGACCAAAAACTGGACGGACTTGTGCTCAGCGTCCCTTCAAAAGCAATTTCCACAATTTTTAATTTTTCTCGAATTGGGAGAGGAGACTAGGCCTACAGCCAGAGCATGAAAACACTGTGGAGGGCAGCTAAGCTTTGAAAACAAGTGCATTTGATATTACAATAGAGAAATAGCCCTTAGATATATTCTCCTCAATGCATCTAAATACCAAGCAAATCCGAAAGAAAGAGAAAGGGGAAAAGGAAGTTCACTTAACAAAACACGTTGTGGGGCTAGTTGGTGAAGCATATTTTCTGGAAATTCTTTATAGCGCTACAAAACACAAGGACACAGGAAGAAGTACACAGGACGGGCGCTGTTTTTTTTTTTTTTCCTTTGCTATGCATCGGTTAAGA
Organism: Amblyomma americanum; assembly: GCA_030143305.2. Classification (NCBI taxonomy): domain Eukaryota; kingdom Metazoa; phylum Arthropoda; class Arachnida; order Ixodida; family Ixodidae; genus Amblyomma; species Amblyomma americanum. Next base: position 425,738 of record JARKHS020025561.1, on the reverse strand, counting down.
GCCAACAACTGGCCTCAGCTTACTCCGTGTATGGCTGGGGGAGTACTTTCTGGCAGGCCAAAAACTTCTTCAGCGCCCGTCCTGTGTACTTCTTCCTGTGTCCTTGTGTTTTGTAGTGCTATAAAGAACTTCCAGAAAATATGCTTCCCCAACTAGCCCCACAACGTGTTTTGTTAAGTGAACTTTCTTCTTCTGTGGGCCCTTTCTTTTGTGTTTCACCCATCAGGCCTGACACTTCGAAGTTCGATCATGAGCGCAATAGCAGTCACCACCTGCCGAGCGAGATTCATCGCCTTCTGCCTCAGGAAAGGACTTGTGCCTGCAGAAGTGAGAGTGCCTTTTTTGGAAATGTTAGACCAACTTTAGGACATGCAAGACGTGTTAGCAAAGTTTTAAGAGCAGAACTATGGAGGCAAGTGAGACTGCTGCAGGACTGGTTAAGTGTGGTGTGCCTAAGTGAAGGTGCAGAATGTTTGGATAAGGTCAGCTTTGAGACCCTTCGGCGGCAAGCGGCCCAAACGACTGAGACATTATGGAGGTGCATGATTAATCAAGCCCTGCACAGTGGTACGAAGCCCCCTAGAAAAGAGGAAGCGAGAAGGAAACCAGTGGTTCTTGGGGACGTCACCCTTCCAAAAGACATCGCAGACTTCCTGGGCAAAGGTCCGAAATAGTGCTTTGAACCCAGTGTCCCGATGCATGAGTTGTTGGCTCTTAACCGATGCGTAGCAAAAAAAAAAAAAAGAGCGCCCGTCCTGTGTATTTCTTCCTGTGTCCTTGTGTTTTGTAGCGCTATAAAGAACTTCCAGGGAAAAGAAAGACTGGCAGTAGTTGTGCCCAGCAGCCATGTGGATATCCCGTAATATTTGCGAGGGTTTTGCGACCGCCTGACTTCAGCGATCGAGGATGCGTTCAAACAAACAACTGTGGCAGTTCCTATCTACGGATTTTATGTATAATTTCGACACAAGAACTAGAGTCCTGAAACCCACCTGTGCTTGCTCCTTCTCTTCTTCACTCACGACAACCTCCTCCCTCGGTTTTGGCTTGTTCAGGATCTGAAAAGAGAGGGTTCAAAATCCATCTCTTCTTTTTTTCTTGCCATCTTCATTCTGACACCTGTTCAAACGGCCCAACTTACAACACAATTTTCAGGTCGCACTTCATTCCTTTCATTTACAGTGCTTCATACCCAAAAGGTGAGAAAGGAAGTCTGACAGATGTGAGACATGAATGCAATCACGGCCAGAAGGGATTGCTATCTTCCTCCGTGAAATGAAATTGCAGTTACTAAAGGCCAGGGAATCAAATAAACTGGAGGAAACACTGAAGCTCCGCCTTAAGGCTATGATGTAATAGCGTTAACGGGTTAATGCCCATATATGCACAATTGGTAGCTGCACTGCTGCCCTGCAATGGAAGGTGCTGCTACCGGTGGGGCTTGTGTGACATAGGGTGCTCAGCCCAAGAACTCTCGCGGCCAATCATTAATTTAACTGGCACACACTACAGTGGTCAGTTTCCTACCAATCTGGTAGGCTGGTTGTGCTGACGCCACAAGGTCACGTCACCTAGGTGGCCAACCAAGGTTGTCAGAGCAGCTGGCTGCTTCGGCCGAGAGGCTTCAAATGGCCGCCAATGCCAACGCCGAAGCCAGACAATTTTTTCCGACATGGGGGTACTAATGCTCTCAGATTAAATCCGTGGGAATTAAACAGGAACCCATTAACGACTCATTTTCAGGAACTGTGTTTTTTTTTTTTGCAGCACAATGCAAAACTCCTAGTTTAATGTACCTGATTCCAACACAGTAAAAATTTCCTGCATGAAATTTCTCTGTACGGAATTACTGAGGAAAAAAATTTGGATCCACGAACCCTGCCACAAACGTGCAGGCCAAACCGCAAACACTAATAAGCGAGAGGAATAATGACTGTGATTAAAGAACTAGAAATTATTGCTAGAACACTCGCGTCTACTAATTGAAAGGTTCAGCGCTAGGGGAAATGCAAGATGACTCACCGTTTTTGTGAAACCTTCTTTGCTGATTGTATCCACATTCCATGGCGTCAGCTAAGTGAGGAAACGAAAAGAAAGGGAAGCGTGACTAGGCGAACAAAGAGAGAACCTGAACTACACCCTGAAGAAAGCAATGCCCGTGACGAACAGAAAACATCTGTGGTAGCTACTTTCCAGGTGATCTCATATATGCAATACACACACAGTGCACAAAAATCTGCAAGACCTGCCCATGTGAAAAGCTCTTGCCACCTCAACAGTCATTCATTAGACGTGTAAAGGGACCAAGCTCCCAATACTGGCAAGCAGTTTGACAATGACGATAACAGCAATGGCTTTTACAAGCAAAGGCAACAGTGTGGGCCATAAACCGTGATATAGGGAGTATTCGCTGACGTCATAGCAGTTGCCATTTTGTTGTCGGTGGGGCGCTGCGAAAGGATGCAGGCGTGTCAAATGGGATTAATGCCGCCTGCTACAGCCTACACTGCTCAAGCTACGTGCTGGGCAACAAAATGGCGCCTGCGACGTCAGGTGAATACCCCCAATAGTGGAGGGCTCTGAAGGAAACTGGCCTGTACTAACAAGGTACCGCACTTTTTAAAAAAATGCAACGTAATCATTGATAAATTCTCTCAATTCATTAAAATGCTTAAGCCAGCCAGCTTCAAAAGCTGGAATGACAAAACGAACCAGCGATTATGCTGTAGTTTTTTTCTTGCCTCACATGATGTGAACATGTCTCATGTATACAAGACATCGTTCTGTTGATAAAACAAAAACCAAAAGCATCGAGAAGAAGTTTTATTATAAATTATTTAGCAGTCATAGGTGAATACCACGTGGTGGTCCATGTATTCTGTTTTATGCACCATTACAGAGAAGAAAGCATACAACTACAATGAGGTGTCTATAATCCTTTAACAGACACATTTATTTTTTTTCAAAAATGGTACCAAAACGTTCCTTCAGTACAGCTGCTGCCATCTGTCAGCAAGCTCAGAAGATGCTTTTGATGAGTCCCACTCGCCTTAAAGGGACTATGCAATAAATAATTGAGATTACGTAAAGCACACGAGAGATAGGCACTTCATCACTCGTCACCCCAACGCAAGAATTTTTAAGCTAGCATCAATAACAACGAAGATATAGACCATTAAAACTTATATGCTCCTCCTCCCCCCCCCCCCCCCCTCAACTCGTACACGCGGGGCACCAGAAAAAAATAAAGAAAATAGCTCTGGGACTGGGCCTCGCCCATGAATACGTCATCCGCTGACTTTCCTTTTGCAACTTCCGGTTGTCGCTCCTAGCACCCCAGCAGCAGCGTCGGCGGCGTGATTGTGGCGCGCGTCGGGTTTCTTTGCTTGTCGTCTGTTGTAGTTAGCAGTAATGGACCCGGACCTTGAGGCGCGACTGCTTGCTCTTACGGCCGCGATGGGCATCGAGCCCTATGCACTCACGCTGTACCGGCTAAACGCCAGCGACGACAGTAGCGACTCGGCGAGCCACTGCGAGTGGCTCCGGAACTCCCTACAGAAGGAGGCGGCAGAGGAAAATTGAAACCATATGCGCGAAGGCAATGCCCTGGCTCATGCTTGCCTGACAGGGTCGCGCAGCGGCACAAGCAGACGATTTTCACGGCTACCAGAAGTGTGCCTGTGACGTCGTGGCTGCCGTGGCTCCAGCGAATGAGAGCGTGTGGTGGCCTGATGACAGCATGGGTATAGTGACGTTCTTTTTAACGATTTTAGCTTCAAAATCGATCACTACGAGCATACCAATCGGCCCGCGAATTTGAAAAAAACACGGTTTTTAAAAATTCATGATAAATTGCCCGCTCAGTTCCGGAGACTCATACTTTGTGTAAATGCTCCTTAGCATCATTTCTAAGTATTGAAAACATTTACAAGCGACTTTTTATTCAATGCATAGTCCCTTTAAACCGGACACCGAGTGCCAAAAAGCACAGAACAAGCACAGCACTCCTCATGAGCCGGAAACGACACTTGGGCTGTGACGAGCCTGGCTCGTCCACGTCCGCTAGGGTTTTAAACCTTGGCCACTGGCAGCGAGGCTGGGAACTACTGGAACAAGCAAGATTTGTTTTCTTTCTTTCTACACATGCACACACTACGGGAGATACAACCCTCAACATCAACGTTCATCAACATCGCTGCGAAAGAAGGAACACTTCCGCACCTTCTCTTTTTTGTCCAGCGCCTCCTGTTCTTTGCGCAGCTCTTTGTCTTTCCTCTCGAGCTTGGCGACGTCTCGCTTTGCCTGTTCCAGGTCCTTGCCCGTCTTGCCCTCACATCGCTTTCGCGCATCCAGCAGCAACTTGTCATTCCTGGGAAGATCCGTAAATGAGACTCGTGAGGAGAAAACCTCACATCGGTCCTATCCGTCATCATCTCGACAAACTCAATGCCATTCACCAAGGAATTTGTTTGCTTTCAATGTGATGAACGCACTATCATGCATATTGGTGGGTGTGGGAACATGTATACTTACTCAGTGTCATGACTACAGTGGCCTAATTACAAGGGGCGCTGGTTTTCACTACATCCCGTGATGATGTTGCCTTCTCCTAACAGCTAAGGTATGAAGACGTATTCTTAAGTCCACAACAGCACATTACCTGATGTGCAGCTGTTGAGCAGCTAAGCCCTCACTTGCCTCGTTCACGTTGAGAGCATGCACAGAAGTGACACAATATGCTCACTAATACACTTCATCATGTTTAGCCACATATAGACAAACAGGCCATACTCAAGACAACAAAACATATTTTTAAAACAATATTGCAGCACATCTTGCTGTGGTCTTAAAAGGAAACTGCCATTTCAAGGCTCAGTAAGCACACTGCAACAATTCATAACTGTACAGAAGAGTGCTCACTCCCACTGAGAGACAAATTCTTCGATATGACAAAATAACTTGAGGCTCACTTGAGCTTGAGCTTCACTGTAGTGAGATTTCGCCAAGCTGCAAGACTAAGAAAAGGGGAGGGGGGCTTACCTGGCCTTTTTCTTGTTGAACTCTTCCCGCTCCTTTTTCAGCTCGTTCATCCGTTCGACACGTGCCTGGTGCCGCCAGCGGAACAAGCTGGGCGTGTCGATGTTGGGGTGTGTGTCGTCCTCATCGTCCGACACCTGCGCCCGGCAATGGCTCCGCATTAGGCAACACCAGTCAACAGGACAAGCACATGTAAATACAATCGACTCTCAATAATGGAAACTCAAAGAGGACCGGAAATGTGTATGAAATATCTCGAGTTCAAATGAAGGGGAGTATTTTTAATATACTGGATGTTGATGGGACTAAAGTCTAAATTCAAATAATTGGAAATCAGATTAATTAAAGTTTACTATATTTTGTACATAAGCTCAAAGGAGCACTGACATTAAACTGATAAGGTTACTTTTCTTTGAAAATATGAGCAGCTATTGAAGAGAAATTTTAGTGTCACCTACACACCAGCATTACTTTCAACGGTGATTAGCATTTTGTCAGACATAACACCATTTGTTACTCAGGCTGGATGGAAGAAATCTATGACATGCAAGATGCTGTAGGTAATCTATGTGTTCCAAAGATAGGTAATCCTGACTATTTCACTGCAATTCACAAACATGATCATACATCTATTCTTCTTGCCTTGTCATGCTAACATCTACACATCATAAGGAGCTGAATTTGTGAGTCATTCCAATACAGAATTATTAAAAATCAATTAAAATTAAGTTCTACACTGACATAGCCATTAGCTCCTTAACACATCCAAGTATGCACACAAGTAGATTTTTTCAGTAGTAGGAGGGGGTGTAGGTATACATTCCCAACAAGAGTACTGCCAAGCGTTTGCACGAGCGACTACCCGAAGAGTGAAACAACATTTACCATCAATAACTTATTGTAAACGAGATGCAAAACAATTGCAAAGCTTCGCATTTTGAAGTCCAGTGACAAGTCCTGAACGTTCTGGGGGTGCTACATAGAAACATAGACAACGATTATAGTGGAAGCTAGCCAAAACATGGGAATGTCACTAACTTCTCAGTAGCGAGGGCCATACTATATAAATGTTGAGCATTGAGGATACTTTTGGAAAACAAATAAGAGAAAGCCAGATTTTTTAAATTTTTTTTCCAGTGCTGAACACTCAAGCCATGAATTCTGCAAGGTGATCAGAGTTATGTGCAGAAAAGCACAAAAATAACCTCAACCAAAAGCTCAAGTTTGTCTATAATTCACAGATAAATGAAGTGACGGCTTGTCACTACCCCTTCCATGAAGGATTTATCAGTCACGTTATCAGTCATAAAATATCTGCTGGTTGAATCACTGGGCTCGCTCTCAGTTTAATCAGCTATGCAAAATTTTTAAATGCAAGGACGTGGTTACACTAATCATGCACGCATCATGCAGCAACATGCATGCTAATAAGTGAGCTTTGCTAGGCATGTGAAGCTTTCCCATACTAAACACACGAGGTTCGTTTCATATGCAAAACTTCAAATTTCTACACACAAAATCTGGTTTGGCGAAAAAAAAAAGCCTCACCTTTAGACTCGTTTGGCATACCGATTTAGGAAGTCCGCTTGTGCTACTCTGTACCGAGATCGTAACAAGTTACAGTAAAATAGTTCAAGGTGATCGAAACCTACAATTATTTTTTTCCTTTTTCATTCGGCGCGCTAACAACTGCGTTCTCTTTCTTGTTATCTCCACGATTTTTTTTTCTTTATTTCTGAGCAAACGACCAAGTCCGATTTAGGTGGTCATCCAAGTGAACGCTCATCGCCTGTGATGCGAAGTTCCACCGTCAGCAAACGTGAAGTGCGACTGACAACCAGTTTAAGACGGCGGGTTCATGAATACTACCAAAAATAATAACAGAGCGAAAATTGGGCTCCGGACCGGGATCAATACAGTTCAGGACGGATCGTACTTTCAAGCACGGAAATATCAAAGATCTGCAGCTACCCAAGCGTGACCAACGGTCTCGCAACTCTAAACACCATCCAACCAACGCACGCAATGAGCAGACCGTGACATCCGTGCAACTCGGCCAACTAACACGACTATGCCTGGGCGGCTAAGGCAATATAAATTGAAAGAGGAGACAAGGGCAAGTTGAACTAGTTTACTCATTTAATTTCGACTCAACGATGACTGTATGCGCCTCGGAGATCGAAAAGCGTAAATCTATGAGCATTACCGCATTTTCAGTTCGCGCCGATCCGATCTAGCGCGAATTACCAGTTTTTGCAGCCTCAGAGTCCACAAGTGGCTGTCTTTCGACGTGTGGGGTCGAACCCTATTTAGGTTCGAGCACTTGCGCAGGCAAACAGTCAGCGATCGGCCGTTTAGAACAGATATTCTAGAAGGATCTATGCGGGGTCAGTTCGGGTTTCTGTTGGGAGATGCGTATACACTAGATTCTGAACCTCGAAGGCGATCTACATCTATCAACGCCATTCTGCTAGTATCCCTAACCTATCGCGGGCGTTTCTGGTTCGCGCGGCTCGGTTTAACAGTAAAAACGACAGCATTAATCACTTACCTCGATTGTTTTCCACTTGCTGTAGTCCACCATCTTGAACTTCGCTGACCCAGGTTGCTTGCCAACGGCGTGTCGTACGGCCAAGATTAGACGGTGTGAACGCGACACACAACCAGCTATTCAAAGCTAACAGGCCGGTTTACGCAACGTTAGTGAAGAAAGAACTAGTTAGTGAAGGAAGCACTACTGTAAGGTTTGAGGCCGCTGTAGGTGCAAGGTATAAATAGTTATTGGCACAAAAAAAAAGTTCTTATGCAGCGCCACCGCAGTGCAACTGCAAAGGTTTGTTTAAAAAGCGGAAATTTTGAATTTCCTTTCGGACAGGCGGTGGTATCACTATCCTTTGATGTTTATATCAGGCAAACCACGTCACTCTATTAAAACTCTAGTCCAAGGCGGCTCACTGCCTTTTCAATGGCAACTCCTGGCCACAGTTTCAGATGGCCGAGACAAGGTCTTGATTGCAGCTAGCAAGACCCTGTCCTCAACAACAGTAGCGTAAAGCTACAAATGTGGGAAATTTCTGCTGGGATGAAGGTGTTAAAACTCATGAAGCTTCTGGACACCTAAATGACGAAAATGCCTACAATATGCGGCGATCGCGATGGAGACGTCGGCGTGGATGGAGGGGGCCATCCCCCTGCATAGTTTCACTGAAATGTTCTACTAACGCTACTTCTTTGTTTGGTGCAAATGTAAATACAACGTTCTGAGCCTCAGTTATTCCTGATGTTTCTGAAAAGTTACTTTCAAACGTTAATTTATTGTTTTCCTAAGATTACCGAGGCATCAAAAACAAGTGGCAAAACCATACCCGCCAGTTGAGAGATCGTATGCACGTGCGCTGCAAGTTTCAAATAACTCTGCATGAAGCAAGCTACTGCAAGGGCTACATTATGAAGCACTTAAGAGCAGTACAACTGTAAGAAATTACACACTCATGCACTAACCTTATTCAAATAAAATCCTGGGCTCATGCTTACAAAACACAGCAAGTACAGTGCAGATGTCAGCACGACTGTAGAATATTGATGACATTTAGGGTGACTGTACCTTAAACCATCCAACCGCAGTTTCTACTATCGACTGCTACATTTTAGTTCGATAGTAATCCAGTCCGTTATCCAAAGTGACCATCTGCTCTATGCAACCACGATACCATTAACTCTGCACTCTTCCTATTTCTTAAAGGAATATCCAATTTTTTTTTTCTTATTAAAAATCGACGATTTTTCTCTTTTTGGCTACGTTTATGATAGTCCCGAAGAAAAAGACGCATTTATTGCCCAGAAAATTGAATTTAAATATTTACCAAAAAACAATTCCCGGATCACCTTTTCGAAGTGAATGACCAACGGTAGTGGTCCCTAGTCTCAGGTATTTGTGAGAAAACGTCTGTCTCGCAGAAGTTTGCTTGGGGGTGGCGGCACCTGTATTTATTTTTTAAATCTTTTATAGATTACTGAAGCATCGTTTTCATTTAAAGTACCATCTTCATGAAGATGACGCGGTAATCTATCAATACACGCCAACTTCAACGCTGCCGCTACCATTTTAGTTTGTATAGCTCAGTGCGCTGTCGTCAATTTAATTTCGAGCCTTTTTGTCTGCCATTCAGATTTCTGCCCCATTGATGAGTATACTGATTATATTATTAAGGTGCAGCTATTATATCCTTTCCTCTTGAATTTGCAAATCGATATTTTTAAAGTATAATTTCCTTCTGAAATTGGTTATCTGCTATTCAGGATCTGACAGCGTCTGTCAAATGCACGATAATGCACTGCGGCTCTAGGTGGATATATTTTCATGCCACTTCCAATGCTCTCCTGCCCGTCGTAAACTGTTTCTTCCTTCCTATCATGTGGAACTTCACTTCTCTTCATATTAATTTTTTGACCCACCATTCTGTGTCGCCTGTTTAGGACCTCAGCCATGGTCTGCAGCTTGTCTTCTGAGTTACATAGCACGTTAATGTGATGAGCAAATAAAAGATTACTAAGGTATCATTTATTAGTTTTTGCCATCATCTCTTCGCAATGCTGTTGTCTGGATACCTTGTGCAAACAGGCGGTGAATAGTAGTGGAAAAACTGTGTTTCCTTGCCTGACACTCTTCCTGATTTGGATTTCATGACGTTCCTTGCGAAAGACTTCGGTTACTGTGCAGTCCATAGATAATTTCAAGCTCCTTTACATGTCTCTTCTACACCCTGGAAACGCAATACTTGCCGGACTGTTGATGTTTCAGATGATTCAAGTAGTTTCCCATAATCTAAGAAGGTCATATATGGAGCTGGTTATATTCCGAGCATTTTTCTATCACCTGATTGACGATGCGAATACGATCTATTGTACAGTACTGTTTCAGGGGGGCCATTCTGGTTCTTTGACTGAAGTTCAAGGTAGGGTGGCTGTAATTCTATTATCGATTACCTTACTAAATTCCTTGTAGGAAATCGACAGTAAGCGGTCCATGGTATCGCCTTTTTTTATGGACTGAGATAATGGCGCTTCAGGTATGTTAGAGGTAATGATGCATTTTCTATATAGGCGGAGGGGAGTTCAGAAATGTAAATCCCAATGACTTTATGAATGTTATGCATAAAAAAAACGTGAGAGGCGCCAGCTGATCACCGAGTGAGGCAATAGGCCTCTTCCATTTTCAATCCGAGGCTACACGCGGGCTACCACTGCCTGGCATTCATTTTTTTAGATTTTCACGATAAATCATCTCCAGCAGCCTAGAAGCTAAGCCCACTGTGCGCTGGAAACGCGTTCTTTTTCGGCACACAATTTGCAGCTGTGCCAAAAATTTACGCTCGGGGCTTCTGGGTATTTTTCGTACTTTTTATGGACAAATGTCCCGTGTTCAGCTTTCAATAGAGCTTTGTTACTGTATTTTGTGCAGTGTGCGTTAGTTTTAATGCTTTATTTATTGTTTTGTAGGTTCATTTCATTGAAACACTCTACACGTGCACGTGTCCAGCCCCTGTTACGAAGTGTTTCTTGATGGTGCAAAAAATGCGAATGTTTTTTGAGGAAAGGAAAAGTTCAGTAATTGTCGTACCCTCGGTGAACACGTATACAGGGACAGCAGGCACACTTCAATTGATGACATGTCAAAATACGTTAGTGTAACCGTCTTCAACGCATTCGTACTCAAGTAAGGCTAGTTTGGTTGTGATACACATTGGTGGGTGCAAACGAATTGCATGTTCGCGTTATCGCGTGTTAACTTACGTTATGGCGTGCAGGTCTCCATGTTATCTCACTGACAGAAGCACAAAATTCATTCGGTGAATCCGGCTGATAAAGACAGGCTGTGGAAAACTCCGTCCAATTTTTCTTCTCATTAAAAACCCATTCTATAGCTATTTCTAAGAATCTTTATATTTGTCCCACGGCAGACGGCGCCCTGAATTGTTCAGAATTTTTTTTAAATTTTCACCACTCGATTCAACTTGTACATTCCACAGTGAACAGGACTCCATGATTACCGATGAAAAAAAGAAGGTGTAGGTTAGCCTCTGTGATCGCGAAACAGAATAGTGTCGACGCACCGCAAATTGCGATATCGGCCGGTAATGGCGCATTCTTATAACATTTTTGGTACTTTTTGGTTTAAAGAAGCTCGTTTTTTATTGCAAGTAGCACATTTTTTTCTAGAATGCGGTAACATTAAAGATCGAAATTAATTTGTCATTTGCGTATATTCAACGAAAAAAAGTGAGAAAACAAAGGAAATGTCAATAAAACCGCAATCAGGCTTTTCTGTAAAGCAATACTGTAATGCGGCAAAGCCTTTTTATCTTTGTTTGGAGCATTAATTTGAACGTTGCCCGCGAGGTCTTCGCCTCAAAGCTGGCTCTGTGAAGGCGATGTAAAGCATGTCTGTAGTGTGCCGAGACGGAAGCAATTAGCTTCGTACTTTTGAATATCCAACGTCCTCCATTTATTGTAAAAAAAAGCTGTCGAAAAATAAGTTTTCCTGAAACTATGCGCTGCCGGAAAGGATGCCGTAAAGGCAGAATGCCGTGCCTGGGCGAAATATTGTCCTTTACTCCTTAAACCCTCCAAATAAAGGTGTTAAAAGCTGGTCCGGCTAGAAGAACACTTCAGGCCTTCCTCGGTACCCCTGCCCGCTTGTTCACTATCAAGAGTGCACTCTCCCAAGCCCTGGCGCAGAGAGTACGCACCCTAATCGTGTGGCTATAATGGCGTATTCCCATTGGTCGGTGTGGTGATCACGTGGCCTGAAAGCTGCAGCATGACTGGGTCTCTTTTGCGGCAGACATTGCTACAAGAACAGCAGCAGCATAACGTCAACTAGATTGGCGCTTCAGACGGGGACTGAGAATTAGAAGAAGACAGGACGCACGCTTCTTCAATTTCTTGCCCCCCCCCCCCCCTTTTGAAGCGCCAGTCTTTTGAAATTACGAAGAAGAATTAACTCTACAGCTTTCCGCCCTGGCGGAATATCAGCGTCAATAGCAGCAGCAACAACAACTACTACAAAAATTACCATTATTATAGCAACTACTACTGCTACGAGTAATGCTTGTTCTCATTGTAGTACAATTTACCTACTACTACTACTACTACTACTACAACCACCACCACCACCACCACCACTACCACTACTACTACTACTACTACTACTACTACTACTACTACCACCCCCATCACCACCACTACCGCTACCGCTGCTGCTGCTGCTACCACCACCACCACCACCACCACGACTACTTCTACTACTGCTACTGCTGCTGCTGCTGCTACTGCTGCTACTACTACTACTACTACTACTACTACTAATACTACTGCTGCTACTGCTGCTACTGCTGCTGCTGCTTCTACTACTACTACTACTACTACTACTACTACTACCACCACCACCACCACCACTACCACTACTACTGCTACTACTACTACTACTACTGCTGCTGCTGCTACTACTACTACTACTACTACTACTACTACCACTACTACTACTACTATTACCACGACTTCGACTCCATAAGCTGTGATAAATACCATTGATACAGTTATTGATGTACAAAAAGAAATGTCCTGTCCGAAAGATGTGATGCCTCTTGCGGCTACGAGTTTAATAAAGTAGAATTTTTAAATGCTGAAAACAACTGGCGAGTGAGGACATTTCAGAAAGGAAGAAAAAGCGCTCGAGGGTCGCAGAACTTGCAGCATCTAATAAGAGCAAGCTTTCTGCAAGCTTTGGAGCAAGAACAACAATAACAAAAGTTGAGCATCTGCACGAACATCGGCGTTATTATCAGCAATATCGCCACCATCAACGACTAGTACTTAAGGAAAGGTTGAGTTTGGTTAGCCTTCACTAGCATGATATTTTCCACGAAAGCACAGCATGCGTACACCAAGGTTTATGGGATATACAAAGACAAATTATGATCACCGTCAGATAGACTAGAAAATAGAAAATTGTTTAGCATGACGATAATTTAGATGTACTTAACGTTGTTTGCTTCGTCATAGTTAGGTGCGCTATTTTTATACGTTAGAAAAAAAAAGAAACTTAGACCATTGCAAGAACCTAACAATACGTTATTTGGAGATGCAGCCTGTACTGATAAGAAAAGATGAGCTGCAAAGCTGGCACCGTTTCACGCCCAAAAAGAACGCAGACAACGAATGACAATCTACTACTTTGACGAAAGTAACTGAAACAAAAAAATCAAGGCTGATAAATGTTTAATATCTCATATTCTATGCCCAGGGGAACTTATAAGATAAGATTGGTTTGCAGGAGGCAACCCCTCTCTGGTCGAGCATAAAACCGGTAGAATGGCTTCGTCTCTGCTGCCGTGTGAGCATGTTTGTGAAGGAAACGAAAAAAAAGTGAATAAATGAGGAAAAATAAAATATGACTGCAATTTAAATTTGTCGATGTCCGCCTCTATCCATACACGTCAAAACACCCCGAACCTTTCCATGAGTCGACCAACTACTGACAAGCGCAACAGAGTTAAATGAAACAGCCCGTGGGGGTCGTCTCTACGAAGAAGGCACATTATTGCCGTCACAATGAAAAGCTAAAAAAGGCGCACGCAAGAAAGGATATAAAAGACCGCAGCACAATACTGATGCAAAGACGACTCTGACCGTCAGGCACAGCACACCGGGTTGAGATTTTATTTCCTTTGACCCAATTTTCAGCGATTAGGTTGGACTTTAAAACAAAAACAAAAAAGTAAAACGAGGGAAGAGATCAGGAAAGCGTGGCAACAGACGTCGTTAAATACGACGGGCCCGTCCACGTCTGCCTAGCACGACTCCGCGCTGGTGTTTTTCCCTTTCCCCTCCATCATTTTCCGCGCTCCTCCGCTTCTCCTGCCGCTGCTGCTGCTTTTGCTCCTAGGGATGGGGATGCGGCAACCGGACGTGACGACACACCCACGCGTCACTTCCGGTCTGCGCCGGCGCGAGCAGACGAGACGCCGCCGCCGCGTCCCGCCAACGCTAAAACGCGACGCCGCCAACGCCACCCAGCGTTAAACCAGTTAAACCGCGCTGCCCTCGCAATCCCTGGCCGCCTGCCTTCTACGACAACGTCGGAGGAAGAAAGGAGCAACAGCAGACGACAGGGCTTCGGCGCGGAACGGGCGGTGTGTTTTAGAAAGCGCTCTGGTGGGTGCCTGTGGTGTCGGCGGCGGTGGTCTGTTGCTTTCTTTCTTTTCCGCTTCTTTTCGCGTTCTATCTTTTCGTCTCGTTCTTCAGAAGGCCTGGGCTTCTCTCCAGTAGCTGCTTACCGCGAACTGAGACGGCGTTGCGAAGAAAAGAAGGCGGTCGGTGGTGGTGGTGGTGGATCAAGATGCGGTGAAAAACGGCTGTTGCGAACGGCGTTGATTGCGTGATTTTTTTTTAACTGACAGCCGGGAGAGAGAAAGATGAGTTCGAACGCCATTCGAGGCATTCGGCGCAAGAAGTCGACGCTCTCCGAGGTGAAGATCGCCGTTCTGGGAGCGTCGGGTGTGGGCAAAAGCGGTGAGTCGATTTCGGTGGTTGTGCGTGGCGGCTGGCGGCTTGGCGCATGCATGCACTCCGCGCCGTTAGGCCTAGGGCACGAGTGCGCGCTCTCTCGCACACACCGGAGTTCGTCACGGTGTGGCATCCAGCGCGGTTAGCTTATTGGCGCTAAAGGCTCTCTCCTCTCCCCTTCCATTCTCCCTTCCCTTTTAACCCCCCCTCCCCGCCTGACATACCTGCTGAAGGCCACTTTAATTGTTTTTTTACAAGAAGCGCATTCCATCGCTTCAAGATAATGCTTGCGGCTGTTTGAGTTGGGACGCTTTCGTGAGGTGTACTTCATCGCATCTTCTTGTGACTTCTGTACAAGACGACGTCGATGAAGACAGTTGCCGATGATGGGTTACGAGAAGCAACTCTGCGTAGGCGGCGATGAGTTGCACGTTTCTGGAATGAAGGAACCCGTGCTCCTGGCGCCCTTTCTTTAGTTTATTTTTTTATTGTCGATGTTGGGCAACCCGTTGCGCGAGCGAGGTCGTTGAGTAATCGATGTTTGCGGGGCTCCGAGCTTTTCCCGCACCCGGAGCCAATTAGAAACACCTGCGACTCGTCCTTCGACGGCTAAGCTGGCTGCGCGTCTGGAGCATGGGCCTCCTAAGCACCCGCGAACCTGGTGTTGGCTGGAGGGTGCTTAGGTGGCCCAGTTTCGGCTGAATTTGTGGCGCTGCTTCGGGATCAAGGTCGACCCCCCTCTCCTGCGCCTTCATTAAGACGGCGTGGTAGCGAAAGGTGTTAGCTTCCATATCGCTTGCAAGTGAAAGTAACGCTTAGCCTGCGTGTAAGCGTTATTTCGGTTTAAACGTAACGGACTTTCGGTAGATAATTGTTTGCAGCCAGTTGAAGACAAAAATAGTTGATAGCAGTGTCCCAGTCTCGGCTTCCAGTGCGCAAGTCCACTTGCAAAACGTTGGCTAGCGAGCTAGGAGCCCCTCTTCTTGTTAAATTTGTTTTATGTTTCGTAACGTATGTCCTCTTACAACCTGGTTGATTTCTTGATGAACGTTTACGCGCCAAGACTATAAAGCTAGACCTCGTGAAGAACTCTAGATCTGTTCGACCACCTGTGGTACCTTAGCGAACACCGAAATCGCAGTTGAGAGGCGTTTTTGCATTTTGTCGTCCTCTTTCTAGACTAAAACACATGTGCAGTTTGTCAGCGTAAATTACAACACGTTTTTAAAGTTCTGGTGTTTCTCCAGAATGCAGTCGAGAGTATTTCGTGGCCACAAGTCTAACAGTCTTAATGCGTGATTTTTCTCCATGCTTTGTATGTTCCAGGCCTCTATATGCCTTAGAAAGCTGACAACCTTCTGTGTCATACGTGCCTATTTAAAAGCTTACGCAGAAAAATTGCATGTTCAAATCAAACTTCAAAAACAATGTCACTGTATAAACTCTAATGATTTTCAGTCTTGCATGGTCGCATCAGTAGGAATATGATTTGGCCATATTTAGGTAACCCCCTTGGAAAGTTGTTCAGAACATCTTTTGCGAAAGAAGAATTTTATAAAAGGTTGCTATTTAGGAGCGCGGGAAGCAGTCTGTGATTTCCTGCGGTAGGCTGCAGGAATGAATGACATAGAAGATAACTGTGCACTATTATGTGTGTATAAAGTTTGTTGATGATATAAAGGATAACTGCTACAATTTTTCGTTAAGATTCTTAGACAGCATTGAACGTTTCATTTCTTTGTCCTCCGATACAAAATATTTATTCACTGGGTATATAGACAGCTTGCAGACTGTCCGTTCAAATTTTCGGCACTTTATAAGGCCGCTGGGAAGCTGTCCACTGCATTTGCCACGTCTTTGCATTGCAAAACAGTACTGAGCTGTATCTGCACACTCGGAAACAACGATGTTTTTGTTAAATAGCTAAAATTGTTATCGAAGTCGAAATCAACCATGATGTTCGCAGTCAAATTATCTCATTAACTATTGATTCTATCGCTCTATCTGTACCATAATGGGGCTCAAATCCATTCGATAAAAATACAAAAAATGAAACGAAGAGCACAGCTCATTTCATTGAGGCTATTATGCGATTATAACTCGCAAATAGCTTTCAATGGTATTCGAAAGAAAAGGAAAAAATATCGTCAATCGAGCTGTGCTTTTGCACAATCTTTTCGAACGCCGCAATCTGTAGCTGTTTCCTTACACAAATTGGCGATTTCGAAACGTTCGCCTTCAAAGAATAGTACTCGGCTGCTTGCTGCAATATTCGAGCCATAAATTATAAACTTTAAGTTCTCTTGGAAGGAAAGAAATCCATATTCGCACATGCACAGAAGATTCCGTAATGAAGCAGCTGGTGAACGGCCATATAGCGCACTAGTTATAATCGGGGATCGTCGATCGACGGTTAAGGAAAAATATTAGATCTTTTGCGTGAGCACTTAGAGCAAGAATCATATGCAAGAAAAGTAATTTCACTCTGCACAAGAAGTATGCATTCTGTTCGAAATATGCGTTAACAGTAAATTCATTCACACGTATTTCGAAAAGAAGTCTGAAATGACAGTGATTAAATAGTTTATGGTAAAAATAAATAGATCATGATTTTTTTGCATCGGGTTCAGTAGATGGCATGCAAGAACCGACGTTCTGATGCATCGAACGACACACCAGGACAGACATCCACAGTTTCTTCGAGGCCAACTTCGAGTTTCTAATGTCCGATTTGCAAACTGTGAGATTCTAGAAAAATAATTTGCGACGCATATCGCTTTGACGAGCGGTAAAGTTGCTGTTTAGCTCTGCTCAGGCAAACGCAAGCGCACTATCACGCTTTTCAGTTGATATATTTATTGAAATATTTATTCCAGCTCGTAGTGAATTTGAGTTCATGATGATAGCTCCTGTTCACTGTGTGCAATAAACGGAAGTCAATCATATTGTGTGTTCCAGAAGTGCTGTCGTGCGGCCACACTGCAGTGAATTATATTGCATTCCTCGCGCAGTTTGACTGACAGTTAACTGTATACTCCGGTCGTTGAAACTGTCCTGACGCTCTATCTCATCACAGCGTATGAACCCGCCCGGTATCCAGATGACGTGTTGATGGGCATTTTCTCCAAATATACCGCCTCCATGCACAGTAGAGGACCAGCAATCTTTCTGGGATAACTTCCAACTTTTGGGGCCTGGTCTAATGTCCAATAAGATTTCTCGGGCTAGTTGGTTTATACTGAATGAAAAGGGTAAACTGCGAGAATGGGTTAAGACAAGAGAAAGGAACACACACGATACTTACTAACGCAGTAAGTGTTAGTGTCTTAACTGCGTTAGTAAGTGTCGTTTGTGTTCCTTTATCTTGTCTTAACCCTTTCGCGCAGTCCACCCTTTTCTAATCTCCACCTCAACTGCCTGTACCTTTCTTCTTCACGGTGCTTCGCCTGTTGGGCTGCTCTAATTTATCATTAATTGCCATCGACTAAGCCAAATCTCAAACTCGCTACTTAGTGCGAAAGGGCAGAAAATTAAAAAAAAATATTCTGCAAATGAGCAAGATTACATAACATGCCCATGGGGTGAAGGAAACGATAAAGGCGGAAAACACTTCCCGTCACTATAGGCCTAGCATATATAAGCTTAATTATAATTGGCTTTTTGGGGAAATGACATGGCACAGTATCTGTCTCGTATATCATTGGACACTGTAGGCCTAGCATATATAAACTCGGAGCATATATATATGACCCCATATATCATATATATGAACCAAGCATATGTAGCATATATATGACCCACCCCGAGCAGCACATCAATGGCATGACCGAGTTCAGTGAAAAAAAAAACAAATAAGTAAGGCATAACGGAAACAGTATCATTTGTGCAGCATGTTTACGAAGCATAAGCTAACGTCCAGAAAGAACACTACAACAATTACGTGAAAGCAAACAAAACATTCTATATGGTATGCATTTTCAGAAAGTGTGTTAATTAAAAAGCGCACTTATAAAACGCTAGTCCAGAACCAGCGAATACAGGGTAATATTTATGCAGTCCTGTTTAAGACATCACTGCGATATGAGAAGAGGATCTTCATTCTCTTTTTAAACAGGTGAACAGTCCTGTATGTTGTGACATCACTAGCAGCAGTGGATTCCTGGCGAACGGCAGATGTCAAAGTGGAGGAAGGAGAGAGAAGGGGGAATGGGGGGGGGGGGGGGGGGTATGCGTGGAAACCAGCTGGGGAAATCTTGGCGGGTTGCGGGCCTGAACTGACAGAAATCGGATTAGGCGCGCGAACAAAAAAGCGTAAAAAGAGCGGGAGCGGCTTTTTGGGCAGATGCATTGCCCGCACCTGGGAGCGGGAGAGACGACTGCCTCTATTTCAATATATTAACAGGGGGGGGGGGGGGGGGAGAGAGGAGTATATTCTATGAAGTGCGATCCTTGATTGTTGGAGACACCAATGATACATTTCGATTTGGACAATATTCTTGCTTGTGCAGTTGAAGGTAACATTCGACGTTCAACCTATTTTGCAACGTTCATCGTGATCGTCATCACCAGAACCACCATCACCTTCGTATTCTGGGTTGCTTACACTGTCGCATACAGGCCTCTACCAATAACCTCTATTTTTTTCTGCTTTCTGCCAGCAGCGGCCTTGTTTTTCCGGAAAATTTCCCAAACTCATTATCGTCATAAATCACTTCATTTCCTACTATCTGCACGTGGTAGCGATTGTGGCTCGGCTTGAGCCAGTGAGCAGGCCTGTGCACTTTCCTTTTCTTTCTTCCTGGCAACAACTTCTCTCTCTCTCTCCTGAACTAATGCGCTTGCACTTGACCATGAAAAAGATGATGGTTATGTTAAAACATTGTCAGACATGCCTAGAAGTGACTCACGTAACCGGTCTCCAGTCTCTGTGACTATCTTTAGTTGCATTTAATTTATATTGGCATCCACTCTGATGCCTACAACAGACTACCGGGTTTCAGGTATGCGCGTTAGATTCGCGACATTGATCAACGGTGTTTCATGGTCCCGTTAGACTAGTTTTTCGTTTGGTGAAAGAAAACGAATGGTATTCCCGAGATCGCTCGCTGCACCTGGTGCTAAGAACACGAAATTAACGATTGTCCAAAATCGCTTGGCACGATTATACTGACAGCTGTTCCCACGGGTGCGGTGGATAGTGATTGCAGCTAGAGTCACTAAAAAAAATCCCCTAATGTACCACGATCCACATTAGCCGTAGAACCTGCATGGCCGCAGGCGCCTAATGCTCCCAGCAGAAGAAGCGTCTTCGCTGTATTCTGAAAATCTTTCCGGTGACTGTAATCAGGATGCTTTGAACACGCTATATCAGGTTAACACATTGAACTTTTTGGGAAAACGAGCTTTGGGAACGTCGCAGATCTGCTCTTTGAAGTAAATGAAAACGGGATTTATCAATATGTTTCAACGCCAACGTGTGTACTTGTGTGCTTTCCAAGACATAAGGTAAATCAATATGAAAGGCTCCCCAGAATTAGCGCGCGTACGGCTGCGGACAATAGGTGATATCCGTGAAATTTCCAAAGCAGGCGATTTTCTATTAAGATAATTGCAACCAACGATATCGATGGGGCATCCTTGTCTTGTTCGTGCACGTGCTCGCTTTTCGGCCGTACCGCCCATCGTGTAGTACTCACAGCCGTTTTGTTGCGAGGGCAACAGACCTACGGACATCTCTTTACCATTGCGCTTGGATGCGATTTGTTACAAAGAATGCAGAACGTTTCCCGATTGCTTATGGCGGCTTCCTCCTCAAGCAGTCGTCTTTGACTAGCAGCAGCACACTGTCATTAACATGGTATTTTAGCGTACGTCCCTGACTTAAAAAAAAATTTCGTCAGTGCTTTCAAAACGAGTTTCATCTGGAAGCTGGCGAAAAGAAGCCGGGTGACCAAACTTAATAAAAACTTTTTTTTTGTAATCGCATCGTCTCTGGTTTCCTTGACATATAATAACTCCACCGCCAACATCACGACAACCAGGGCAGCGTGGGTTTAGTTAAAATGTAAGGGATCCTCCTTCCTTCTATCTACGTTAGATAAGGTTGAATCCTCAGGTTGGAAGGAGAAAGCGAAGGGGAACCTCATTAGCCAGTTGCGTGCAGTGCAGTGCAAGCTGATGCCTCAAGTTTGGCCTCTCGTTCAGTCAAAAGGTCCACGTAAGGCGTCAATATTTGTTTTATTCTACCACAGGCTTTTGTCCACTCATTCGCCTCTTTCTCTGCTAAGGGCGTGTTAGCGGGTAGCAGAGACCTCAGAAATCTTCGTTGCAAGATTGCAACATAGAAGACTACATCGTTGTGCTTAAGAGTGTGGTTAGCATTGGGTAAAAAGTTTTCGAGCCAGTAGTTTGCTTTTGAGTCCTGCAGTACTAAACAGCAAACAGTCTTGAAATGTAAAGACAAAGTTCGACCTTACCCTGCTGCCATTTAGAGTTTCGAGGGTGTCATTAGTTTCCCGATACACGGCTGAAAATCAAACGACGTGTCTAGACGACACCTGGCCAAAGGTGCACCTGCTAATCTCTATCTACAAGCTGTCAGCCTTCGCTTAGGTGCACGCAACTTCGGAGACTCGGGGCGATCGTCATTTGTCGGGCTCACCAGGCCGGCCTCACGGAATGACCGTCCATCGCGACGTTATTTGCTACGCTTTGCTGCACTCTGATTGGTGGACCACGGCGGTTGTTTTAGGCGCAGATTTTTTTTTTCATTCCTGCTGATGGAGAGAACATTCTACCTTCGCTCCGGTAAGCCGTACGCTCCTCCGGTGGGATTTCCGCAAATTTGGTTAGTGACCCAGCACAATGGGGCCCGGCGCTTTCCCTGGACGGCTATAAATACGAAGGACGAAGGTAAAAAAATGAACCAGGAAGCTCGTTTAATCTTGGTTCGACCCGATTCGCTCCTCGGAAACTGATGATAACTAATACCGTCGCGATTATCTTGTTCATCTTATCGGCACCGACTAATGATAAAGATCGACATTTTTTTATTTTAACGTTTAGCGGTATAGGTCTTTGCGGCAGCATCCCGCAGGCAAAATGAAGGGATGTTCAAATACGACATTTCCCTATATTTATTTATTTATTTATTATCAATACCTCAAATGCCCCACGAATGGGGTATTACATGAGGGATGGGCTGAGTGTGTCACTAATGGGAGATTGGATGGCAGCCTTGAAGTGCAGTGGATCGGAGTGGTGCACGGAGTCGAATGGCAGGCCGTTCCAGTCTCGAGCAGTTTGCACGAAGAATGAGCGAAGATGAGCTGTAGTCTGTGCTGGGGGAGGGTAGACTGTTTTGGGATGGTTGGTGCGGCTTGATAAGCGATGAGATGGCGGGATAGCTGAAACATCAAGTTGGCTGTGATAAAATTTATGAAAGAGGCAGAGCCGAAAGATGCAACGTCTGGACTCGAGGTTAGTAAGATTAGCCTCAGATTTAAGTGCAGTGACGCTGGTGTGATACGAGTAGTCCGAAAAAATAAATCTAGCTGCGCGATTCTGAACTGATTCGAGGGTGTTTGAAAGGTTAGATTGATGAGGGTCCCAGACTGAGCATGCGTACTCCAACTTCGGCCGGACAAATGTGAGGTATGTTAACGTTTTAATAGAAGAAGAAGCGAGTCGCAAGTTCCTACGGAGGAAGCCAAGAGTGCGATTGGCTTCGTTTGTTATGTTTGTTATGTGCGCTGTGCTTTTTGCTGCGAGTACAGGCGTTCGTCGATCGATCGTTCAATCAGTCAGTCAGTCAGTCAATCAATCAATCAATCAATCAATCAATCAATCAATCAATCAATCAATCAATCAATCAATCAATCAATCAATCAGTTAAGTTGTATGCTACGTAGTTGGCATCCCGAAACAGAACTTCCCGTTCTTCTTAGTGCACTTTAAACTGCATCAACAAGGTTGAACGTTACGAAGAGCACCAACTACCTGGCTCACATGCGGTAAGGTTCAGGCCATTTTTGGCTACGTTACCACTGAGCAGCGGATTAACGAGGAAGTTTCTAGTCGTGACGTCAGAGGAAGCTCCTTATTCAACAACAGTTACTGGGAGTCGGATACGTAGTAGTGGTAGTTAGGGATTAATTGCGCAGCGACAACTCAGGCCAAAGTGCGCCAAACACAGGGTGGTTATTTATTGCAAGGAGTTACGTTCAAATGCGCAAAGCTAATCTTCGCGGGATTGAATGTTAGATCAAGAGACAGTGCGGAGAAACCTGTCTTTCATCTTGTTTCGTATTCTTTCCTAGCTTATAGGAGGTCCACTTTCAGTGAAATTATTATTCCTGGCCAATCATACCCAACAATTATATACAAAAGCGTATTTGAGCGGGAAGCCGTTTATGAGCGCATTTTTTCACATAATGTAAACTATAGCACTGAATATATCCGCAGGTCACCCGACGGCAGTCTTGAATTTTTTTTTTCAATTAAAGTTTTTTCTAGCATAAAAAGCACCCCCCATTGGTTTTATATGGCAGTCTTAACTGTTCGATTCGATGCGATATATGGAAACGCATTAAAATAAAGATTTTGCTACATATTCAAAGAATAGACCGTTACTTTAAATATTTCTGTAACAGTATCTAACAATTTCCCAGTTTTCAGTTTTTGTCTGATAATGTTGGACATGAACACGAGGCAATCAATTGATATCGGTCAACTTCGATTTCTTCTCAGCATGCATTTAAGCTCTTGCCTTGTCACGAAAACAGACCTTCCTGCTAAGCGGAGGTGTCGGTTGCCATTTAATGTGCAAAGCCTATGTATGCGGTTGTATATTTCTTCTTTACCGGCCAGCACACCGCTGACGCCCCCCCCCCCCCCCTCCCCCCCTGACTGGGCCGAGACTAGACCAGGTGAAGCAAACAGCGAAAGTGGCTCCAAATCTCTCTCACCTGGAGGAGGGTGAGAGTGTGGGAAAAAAAGAAGCGCAAAAAGAAAAGGGAAAGGGTGTCGATGAACGTTGTCCGCATAGAAGCACCCCTGCAGCAGCACAGCACAACATCCAACAGCGAGCTCCGGCTTACGAGGTGCTCTTGGCAGGAGAGGCTCTATTCTGGTCGAAGAAGAAGACATTTGGGAATTCCCCCGCTGGCCTCGAACCCTCTCCCCTCTTCTTCGGCTCCCTCCGGGGGTGGAGAGAGCAAGAGTGCGATGTTGCTTAAAGCAGATCTTTCTTGCCTCCTTCTTTCACTCGCTCTCTCCTGTGCGGTTGTTTTCTTCTGAAAAGAAAGGGCTCTACGAGTGTGTGGAACGGGTGGAGGGTTGGGGTGGAAGGGGCGAACATTGGGGAGTTTTCGGTAGCCGTCGCTCGGTGTTTATATGTATTAAAACACCGAAAGCGGTGGGGGCAATGGAAGAGTTTGCATCTGGAGTTTGGCGATGTGTGCAAGGAATGAAGGCGAGTCGAAGGCGAGGGAGCGGAAGAACGGGATGGGAGGAGTACAGAAGAGCGCTGGTGCCTCCGGAAAGAGAAACAGCATCGAATTTTCAGTTCCCCTTTGGAATGAATAAGGGTAGCGATAGTTATGGCGCTCTTTTCCTATATCTCTCTCTCTAACCATGACAAATGTCAGTCCAAGAAGCGCCCAGATCACGTGACCGAGATCACGTGACCGTTTCTTGGCTTTCACTGATAAATTTGTCATTGATCCTTACGTGGATGCGCGTGTTTTCGGTTACGACGTATACACTGCGACGATGACATCGTATTCTGCTGAGAAGATTATACGTACAGGTCTGCCTACAGACAGCAATGCCGTGGATTCTTTTCAACAAATTGCAGTGGAAGAGCCCGGACCAATCGAATCTTCACGCACCCTACTTAGCACGACCTTTCAATACCTTTGATAAGCGCCCTCCAGAATTGACTTGAAACGCGAGAAGCCTTCACTGTTTTTTTTTGCGCGCGTGATGCGGGCGCGGAGTTTGACAACTTTTTACACTCTAAACACGATACACCGATATGGGAGTAAGAAGGGAGTATGCTGTCCTCTAGAACACTCTCTTTTTTTAAAGGGAGTGCGTTAAAGGACAGCTTACTCCATTTTTACCTGTCTGTTTAGAGTGTATCTTGGAATATCGCGAAGAAAAAAACGTTCCCCATCTGCCAGAAGTAACCGAGCAACATTTTTTTCTTCTCTAACGTATAACGGAGCCTTTACGGCACCCGTTAAAGACCTAAAGGTGTCAAAACGTGAGGGAGGACAAGGGTTCTCCTTACTTGACATAGATTCAGAGCTTAAGGGCTGCCATAAGTGCTTCGCTACGCGGCTAAGAAACACACCATCGTCCTTCGGTTACTTTTGGCAAAGATGGTACATTACCTGTTTTTATCGGTGTTAGTTAAAATACTTGCCAGGCCCTTACTGAACTCCGCGTGTTGATTTTAATTTTGTGGTTATGATCAAAATTTGTATAAAATTGAATTATGACAGTGTGAATAGCGTTATATTGGTTGTACTCGTTGATCGGCACGTATGTATGCTTACACAGAAGCACAAAGAAAACTCCGAACCTTTACTTCGTATAGGGACGTCCCGGGCCAAGAGATGGCTGCGGTTGACAGGACTGGTGGGCGGAGAAGTGTCGGTTGGGATTTCCGCAGCGCAATGCAGAAACAGCCCTGCGTCGCTGCATAGAAACGCTTTCCTTGTCGAACAAGCGGGGGAGACTATTCTGACGGGCCCGACTGTCGGCTCCCATACATAAAAAAAATGAAAGCATACCCGTGAGTTGAGAGCATAGTTCTTCCAAAGAGCGAGAAGTCACGATTGCTCTTTCACGTGTGTTGCTTCGCCAGAGCCTGCAGCTGTCAACGCCGTAAAGGAAAAGAAGCAAAATATGAAAGGAAGGTTTGCGAGCACATCAGTCACCCAACGCGAGTGCCTTTGCGACAGGCGCGCTCTAGAAGACAGCGGATCTGTGAAAAGAGTTGCCAGTGTCGCTTTGCATTGGTTTCTTTCTTACCTTCTTCTTTTCTTGCTTCTTTTCCTTCTTTATTTGGTGAAAAAAGAAAGGCCGGAACAAACTGTCCGGATGCCAGACACGCCTAGTTCTTGCCCCCTTGTGTCCCTTTGCAGTTATTTCCAGAAGTTTAGTATGCAGTGCCGTTAACAGTCGGAGCGTGCAACGGTTCGCTTATTTGTTCGCCGCTTCAAAGAGTACGGCTGGTCAGCCTATGGTGCAAGGGAATCCCTGGAAGTGCACAGGATTAAAATTAAAAAAAAGTTTTTTATTCACTTCAATTAACGGACTTTTCCACTTGTGCCTACGCCAGCCTATACGCTTACGCCAAGACGATTTTTTCTTAATTTGCAGAGGTTTCGCAGAGCGGCTGGTTATTGTTTCCTCCTAGCAGTATAGTAGTGCTTTGGCGGTGCTGATGGTAATTATCTGAATTCCTTTCCACGATGGACGATTGCGTTTATTATTAAACAAGGTTGACACGGCTCGAAGCTGTCGATGAGTTCGGCCCCAACAACTATCATCTTGGTTGCTTTAGTTGATAGAGCGACTCTACCGACACAAATGTGGTCATTGGTTCGAGTTACGTGTAGTTCGCTACTGGCCGCCAAGAGATGGGGATACTTCTTAATCATCATCATCAGCCTGACTACGACCACTGCAGGGCAGATGCCTCTCCCATGTCTCTCCAAATAACCCTGTCCTTTGCCAGCTGTGGCCACCGTTTGCCTGCAAAGTTCTTAATCTCATCCGCCCATCTAACTTAATGCCGCCACCTGCTACTCTTACTTTGTATTGGAATCCAAGGACCAGCGGTTATCTTGCCTTCGCATTACATGCCCTGCCCAAGCCCATTTCTTCCTCTTGATTTCGACTAGGATGTCATTAACCCGCGTTTCTTCCCTCACCCACTCAGCCGGCTTCCGGTCTTTTAACGTCACACATATTTTTCTTTCCATGGCTCGCTGCGTTGTCATTAACTTAAGCTGAACCCTTTTCGTTAGCCTCCACGTTTCTGCCCCGCAGGTGAGTGCCGGCAAGATACAGCTGTTGTACACTTTCCTCTTGGGGGCTATTGGTAAACTGCCATTCATGATCTGAGAGAACCTGCCATATGCGCTCCACCCCATTCTTATCCTCCTAGTTATTTCCCTCTCATGATCCGGATCATCTGTCACTACCTGCACCAAGTAGACGTATTCCTTTACCACTTCCGGCACCTCGCTGCCAATGGCGAACTGCTGTTCCCTTGCTAGACTCTTGAAAATTACTTTGGTTTTATGCATAAAAAGGGAAGTATATTCGTGAGTTGAGAGCATAGTTCGTCCAAGGAGGGAGAAGTCACGATTGCTCGCTCACGTGTATTGCTTCGCCCAAGCCGACAGTTGTGAATGCCGCGGAGGTGGGTAAATGTTATTAATCCTTGAATTACACTGTAGTACTTTATTATTGTAAAGTACTAACAGGGCGAAACTTGGAAGTATGCGTGGGTAAATGTTATTAATCCTTGAATTACACTGTAGTCCTTTATTATTGTAAAGTACTAACAGGGCGACACTTGGAAGTATGCGTGGGTAAATGTTATTAATCCTTGAATTACACTGTAGTCCTTTATTATTGTAAAGTACTAACAGGGCGACACTTGGAAGTATGCTTGAGATAGGTGAACAAGCAGATTAAGAAGACGCACTTATCTCCAAACATCAGCTTAGGCCATAGCAGCCGTTAACAAACATCAGAATGCAGCCAACATACATAATGGAAAGCTGTGCGTTCTTGTTTCAAACCTTTGTGGAAAAGTAAACGTGTTGTGCCGAGGCCTGAAACCAGAACAAATATAACCGACCTTAACACAGCAACGAAATTAACCGGTAATACTTGGCAGGCGGATTGTAGAGGCCGGAGTGAACCGACGATTCAAAGCTCGAGCGATGTTTAGGACTTCTGGGCGGAATTTTCTCCGTTATTGTATCTGGCAATAAATAAATAACGAGTTATAAATAAATAAATAACGAGCTATCATTTCAAGAAACAAAGACACGAAAAAGAAGCAAAGAAAAGGGAATTTCTTCATGACTAGGACGCGCATGCTCAAATACATGGCAGCACTGTGTCCCCTTACTCTGCATCACTGCAATGATTCAGACTATGGGCCTATAGGCAACGAAGTAAAATTCTATGCTCTTTTTTTTCCCTTTGATATACATGGTGTGCATCATTTTTCTTCCTGGCGGGTTGTACCTCCGGTGAACTGGAGGAATTCAAGTCCCGCAGGACCACCGTTTAGAAATGCTCGTTTTTGCATTTCCACTGTTCACTTGGCCGTTACACCGCTCGTTCTCTGCATACCAGCCTTTAGCCTTACAACCCCCCCCCCCCCCCCCTTTCCCTTCTTTTTGTTCCTTACGCCCCCTCCACACCGCCGTTACCTCCCCGATGCGTCAGTCGTCGGTGACGTCTTCTGGGCGCGTCGTGCGGCCGCGTCGGCGTCGGCGAACTTTAAATATATCCGCGCCCTCCGTCTGTAGACTGGGCTCTCACGCTTCGCTGCGCGTGCCGTCCCCGTGCCGTGGGCGGCGTTTCTCTAGCGCGCCCGACGCATACTCGTCCGCCGCAGTTTCGTGCACTGTGCTCGACGCTGTACACCGGGTTGGTGAGAGAGTCTCGGGCTAGAAGACGCTTTTAATGACTTTTATGACAATAACAAAACTCCCACTCCTTCCGACCTCTTCCGGAGTGAAGATGGGACAATAATGGTTATACTGTGACCCTCATTCATTCTTGTCACGCCTTCCCCGACAGTACCTAGATCAAGCACCCTAGATAGCACAGTCAACCTGCATAACAGTTTTGATATCCATTGATAGTCTAGGCAAGTACAGTATACAAACGACCGCAGCCATAGTCTGACCGCAGCGGTGACCGATTGGTTGAGCATCCGCCTCACATGCGGGAGGTGCGGGATTCGATCCCCAGTGCCGCCGGGTACTCACCGGTTATACAATGGGTAGAAGCTTTCTCCTGGCCTGGTGCTCGGCTTATCAGGGGTGACATGCTTGGAAAATGGCTCTTTGATCCCACCTTGAGAAGTCGAAAATACCTTGTGCCATGTTGTACGGTGCGATGCCAGTGCACGTTAAAGAACCCCAGGTGGTCGAAATTTCCGGAGCCCTTCACTATGGCGTCCCTCATAGCCAGAATTCCTTTGGTGTTACACCCCCATAAACCATAAACCTTGCGCCATGGCGCTCTTTGGCCATAGACGCCTTTGCGCAATAATAATAATAATAATAATAATAATAATAGTAGTAATAATAATAATAATAATAATAATAATAATAATAATAATAATAATAATAATAATAATAATAATAATAATAATAATAATAATAATAATAATAATAATAATAATAATATTCAGTTTTGATAGCCAAGAGAGTTTTTTTGTTTCACGGGAGCGTTCTTGGTTCATTCGACCGCGTTGGCGAGGGGGGGTTTACTCCCAGTTAAGTCCCCAGTACATACACCGGTGCAAAACGCGTGCGGAGCGTCGATTTATGAAGAGTAAGCTATGTGAATAATCTGACCATAATTGGGCGAACGATAACGAGCTGTAGCTCGGCTCACTCGCGGTAATAGTTAAGTCGGGTTGTCCGTGCGGTGACGGAGAGGAACGCAGGCGGGGAAAGTTGAGGCCTAAAAGCATTTCACGCACTGCTTGCGCGAGTTCGTGGGTAGTAAAGTTTGGGCGTCGCGGGCTTATGCGCCCCCTGCGCGCAACTAAAATATACCGAGGGCGTTGCGCTTGGCGTGGAATGCTTTTAGCCTGCTTTACATTCCTGCCGCTAGATGGCGATGGTAGTGGTGCTGCTGGGTTTCTACCATCTGCCGGAAAGGTGTCAAGCGGTGACTCAACCGTCAGGTCGCCCGTAACGGCGGAGGTATGGAAAAAAAAAATTAGAGTCGCCGCTCCGCATTTACATTCTGAAGGGGACTGAATGTATGTTCGAAATACGCGGAGTTTCATTTAACGAGGAAATTTTATTACGCTTGCCGCTGACGGTACCAAAGCGTCGGTTCGTACAAACCGGAAGTTTGGATTAAGCGAGTTATAGTAATCGAGAGGACACTGCGTATCATCCATAATTCCAGCCTTGGTTAACCCATTAAAGGACAGAACACTGGAAGAGTTGACCCAGAGGACTAATTGTACTTCTTTTTTTCTGGATACAAGAGTTTAGCGCAGATTTGGACTGTTAGCTTTTTACAGCAGTCATCGTCAGCATCATAACCATCACCATCATTAGCAGCAACGTCATTTCCATCAGCCGTGTTACGCTTACTGCTGGACAAATGTTGTTACCAGTGATCTGCAATAAGACCCATTGTGCGACTACTACAGACGTTTTTCCCAGCAGATTTCCCAGTCCTTTGCAGCTACTCAAAGCAGTTGCTCTGCAAGCGACATTCATTGAGGTAAAGAGTATGTCCTACCTGAACTGTTTGCCCCTTACCTGCTGGCCAAAACGACGACGTCATTGAGGTGGGCTTAGACTCTAACTATGTGCGCTGGGAACTGACATCTTTTGAGAACGCGCCATCTGCCGTGATATGTTCCAAATGGCTTTGGAACCGGCCCTTCTCGGGGAGGTCAGGTAAAGGTGTCGTGGTGAGTTTTTCTGAAGCATGCTAGTCGCTAAACAGAGGTTTTTTATAGCCGTCTCTGTACTGAGTCAGTTTTCAGTGGTTAGCAGATGTGAGCGACGCGTATCGGCTTTAGCGCTAACTGTATTGTTGGCCTCCGAAGCCTCTCATGCAGCTCTGACAGGTTATTTTGCTGCCGAAAGCGTCGCGAGTATTCGCAAAACCGAACGACGTAGATGGAGATAGTCACAAAGATATGAAAAGAAAAAAAAAGCTAGAAAGCAACAGGCTTTAGAAACTGCCATAAGAACGGGGACAACGCCTGCTTATTATATCATCTGCAGGGAAGAGGAAATTACATGAAATGGATATGAAAACCAGAAGCAAGAACAATCTAACTCGGTTAGAAACAAAGAACAAGTCACCAGAACTATCGAGGGATACTGTCAAGCC